>VZRX01006192.1:38920-85353 GCA_013398075.1 Notiomystis cincta
CAAACATCTGAACAAAGTCATCATTCCTATACAATGTGATAACTTAGCACATGTTTTAAAGATAGGAGCTTCCATTAAGAAATAGTGGCTTATATTTTGTCAAGTATCAAAGCTAAAAATCTATTAGATACTCCCAAGATTAGAATCAAGCAAAAGCACATTAAAAACATCATATACTTTGAACACCAGAGGTTAATGACCGTTTGTTCCAAAAGCATTTCCTGAGATAAGCAACTACAAGTATGAAGGTATTTTAAATACACAAGTACACATTTAACATATATCATGTATGAAGTTGTGTAACTTTCATAATGGTGAACAATAATAGCTGTTAAACTGGCCTACAAATATTTCATTACTCTATGAAGAAAACTACATATATTATAAACAGGTATAGCTTCATTTGGTCATTATTCATTACTTTTCTTATTATTTAACTATTATGAAACTTGAATTGGAGAAAGACTTTTTTTTTCTTTTCTTTTTTTTTTTGTGTGTGTGCGTCAGCACAAAACGAAGCAGAGAAAGAAACACTTGTTAGAGCAACACAAAGTTCTATCACAGCACAAACTGAAGAGCTGTTCTCACTAATGAGCAAATTTCTATGGCAATTCTGTCTTAGGTTTTTTCCCCAAATTCAGGATGTAAGCTGGCCTTGTAGTACATATGATTAAGGAAGTGATTCCCTGTGTTTTTTTAGTTCACAGTTCCATTATCAAATATGCAAAGAGAGAGAGCTAGTATTTTTTCACAGGAACACTTTACTTTCAGGGACTTCATTACTGTTTTCAGATAAACCTGAGTAGGGTTTTGTATGCAAGAGTAAATTCTTTAATTTTGTGCTTGCTAAGCATTACACTGAAGTTATTTTCACAACAATAATGCTGTGAATTTATCCCATCAAGAATTCCCCATTCTTTGACTTTCTCTCAAACCATTATAAGTAACCCAGCTCACTATGGTATCACAGATGGTAACAGCCACTTACCTTGTCTTGTCTATGCAGAATAAATTTATCCTATAAAGGCATAATCTAGCAAAATACCACAACACATGAATGTTCACACATCACGTACTTACAATTACATTTACTCAGAACACTTTGCTAAACTGGAATCAGGTTCATCTACAAAGGCCTGCATACTCCTTTTCAACTGCAAATACTTATCTTGCACATTTTTGAAATTCAGGAATATTACACACTTTTCAGACTGCAGTAATAAGAAAAAAAACACTCTTAACTTAAAAATATTTTTAAAATATTAAAAATTTTAACACCTCATTTAAAAATATTAAAGTATTACATTTTTTTAAAAAATAACTGGAAATATTAAGAATTTGTAACACCTCTTATTTGCGTATTTCACTATAATTATGCCAACAGAAATGCTGCTTATGGATATTTAATCAAACACCACTGACAAAAAACATGTCAGCTGTTTCTAGAATAACGTGTAGAAGTTCAGACTATACCCAGTCAAAGCACTACCTTAATTATTGGAAAATGGCCCTCATCCCTTGGCCTGTTATTAATCCATACTCTTTGCTACAATTCTGGCAGTTCTTTGACAAGAAGGGCCAATAGGTTCCCGTAGCAAGCCTGGTAATTAGGATATTATACAGAGCAGAGTAATTGTAGATTTAAATCTCATGAAAACAGCAGCCTAGAAATAGCTTTTCTAGATTTTGGCAATTGCTCTAGCCACCATGATAAACATTTCCACAATACTTCTCTCAGTGTTATTCAACAGTTCCTAAAAAAACCCCAAACCATAAAACACAGAATAAAAAGATAGAATTTACTGATTCCTAATACTTGTAGTCTGTTTCTCAAATTTATTGAATCTACAAGCATTTATTAAAAACTTATTGCCAAGCCATTTTTTCACCTCACATACGTATCTGTAATTTCATCATTGCTTTCTGCACAGATCTGGCAACTTTAACAGTTGCACTTTTTTGCCTTCATCACGAACCAGTCTTTTCCTGCAATTAAATTTATGTACAACTTCTCTGCCAAACTGTATCCCACACTCTGACCACATAATCAAAGCACATGTGCTAGTTTACATGTCCTTATTTATGTGGTAAATCAAACAAAAATACGAACATTAATTGTTGAACACTCTACCAGAGAGATCAAATATTCATGAAAAAAATAAGAATGGAATTAAAAAAATAAAATCTGAATAAGAGGATCCTGCTGGGATTCTGCACACTAGGAACAGACGTTCTTTAAGGTCAAAGTGGAGAGGGGAAAGTTGCCTTGGGAGTGAATATTTTCTTTGTCTCAAAATCTTCCCAGAAATCAGTCTGTAACAAGGAATGCAGTTGGACCTTCATAAAAACACTTAACCTAAAAATATCTGTATGCTTCGAATAAATACAAACCTACCTATGCGGAAGGTGAAATAATAATAATGACTAATTTTACATTTTTTGATAATCTAACAATATGCAGTTATATGGTTTAAAGTACCCCAGTGCATTCTGAGAATGCAGGCAAGTGCAAATTTAGAAATGATGCTGAAGAGGTAACATATCGATTTAGGTGTCTGAAGTTGCAGGCTACACATCTATACTGGTAAAATCAACAGTGCTGTGAGATTCCTGTGCATGGAAATGAACTGCCTGTACCACTAAATTTGTTAAAAAAGTACCCAAAACAACTGCTGTCCAGGCCAATTAGCATTCTTTCAAGCAATTTAAAGGCACCATTCAGAGAGCCATCCTTGGTAAGGGGCCGTTCCCAGAAGTCATTTTGGATAAAACTACCCTGTTTTGCGGCTGGGACCATGGACGTGAGCCGTGTTATGTCAATTAGCCTCAGACACACTTAATTCACTAATATAGATACAGCCAGAGAATCACTGACTGCTACACAGATGGCCTCTGGCTTAACACTAATTCTGATAAAGCATGAGGAAAGCAGAATGACAGATGAAGTGTCACTCCTTCAGAAAACATTTTAGAATGACTGACACAATAATCATGAAGAATTTATAAGCATTTTCTTTTTGCTTTTTATAACTGTAATGTAAAGCCATTAGAACATACACAGAGATGAAGAAAGACAACAAATGGGCATGATGAATACAGATAAAGCCCAAACATCAGATTTCCTGTTGGAAAATATCCATCTCAGTCACTGATGATAATCATTGCAAATTGCTTTAAAGGCAGAAGGAAGAGAATTTTGGAGTATTAGAATGAAAAAAAAATAAACCAACAGCTCTACTTTTAACAAATTACAAATCTAACAAATTACTCAACGAGAATGCTGTTGTGAAATATATAATAAAACCATTCAAACGATAATCTTATATAAAACAGATACAGATACTAAAAATACATTGAGCATACTGGAAGAGAAATTATTCCTTTATAGGAAGGCTAAAAGAAACTACCTCAGTATCAACAGTGTTCAGGTATTAAGCATCAAAAACTGCCAGGAGTATATATAGTCCCTGCTGGTGGTCTGGGGTTTAGAGGAGATAAAACCTGATCCTCCACTGTGGATTAACCAGCCTTTTCAAATCCTGCATAAACCCAGCAAGGCTTATTGTATTTCTAGTATTTTGAATGGAAATAACTTGTGGGAAGATAAATGCTCTGCAATTAACATAGTGGGTACCTTTTCAAGAGACACAGGACAGGGACTTGTAAGATTGAAGCAAGTTCATTATGGAAAGCAACAAAGTTACGTGGTATCTGTTAAGAAATATACAGGCAAGTAAACATTCTCCTAAATAATCATCCAGATGTTAGCTTTTCTTACCTCAGAGCCTTCTACACTGTACATAAAGCTGAGTAGTTCTAAAGGCTACCATCAGGTTGGCTTTGAGCAACTTGATCTAGTAAAAAACGTCCCTGACCATGGCAAGTGGGTATGTGTGTATGGTGTATGTGCCATGGACTATTTGGTCTTCAAACTCAAAGCATTCTATGATTCTGCATTATTACAGCATAGAATGACTGGATTTGCTACATGCATTTCCTTTACCATGCCTTTTGACTTCTAGAATGTATAATATATTGTTAAAACAACCAGTTTTTTGAAAACCTAGTTATAAATTCAAAACAGTGTACTTCCACAGAAAAAGACACTTAAGTTTCCAGCTAAAACCAGCATACGGTGCTAATGCTTTTCTTTAAGTACTCAATATTCTGAAACCAGGCTACCTCAGTGACACATAAGCTCTGGACACATTTTGAAGGTTCTTCTTCAGATCAGTGAACTCTTCTACCAAGTGGCAGAGCTCATTTCTACAAAAGAGCAAACCTTCTCAGAAATAAATTTCAAACAAGAAAGTAAAAATAAGTCTTCTGTATTTTCTGCTCACATGTAACAGCCGTGCTTTGCAACAGATGGGGAAAAGAGTAAATCCTTAAGCAGCATAGAAAGCATTAAGCCAGCATCCAATCCCCTGGAAAGACCAGAACACAAGGAACAAGCCACACAAAACACTTTCTTTAAGAACTCCCTTAAGATGATCAATGAGCAGTTAAGTTTTAAATTGTTAACTACTGTTTTATGAAGTTATCTAACACTTGAAATAAACTGGGCGATGTTGTACTGTCATCAACAGTGTCTTTACAAGATTCCTCAAGTTAGCAGGCTGTAGAGGGAGCAGTACCTGCCAGCTGATGAGGGACAATGGTGATCCAGGACACACTGAACTGCTGATGTCAGATCTCAAAGTAGTTTAACATTCATTTCTCTTAACAGTCTGAAATCCATGTCCTACACAAGCTAGGCTGCACTGAGCTTGACCAATATGAACCTGGAATAGAGCCCATATCCAGTTTTCTCATCACTTGTGCAAGTTGCCCTCTGTCTTCACCACCAAATACGCAGCTGAGTTTGGTAGTTGGGAGGGTGTTGTTTTGTTTGTTTGGTTGGTTTTTTTAACGGACCAGAGGCTCTAATTCATGCCCCAAGTAATCTGAACATTTCTTCTGGGTAGCTTCCTTTGGGAAAGATATGGAAAGCATTATTAAATATTTTTAAAAGTTTTAAGCTCCTGGGAGCAGGGGCATACCACATGAATTACAACCAACTTATGCAAGACAGACAAGCAGCTAACTACATTTCTGGGCAGCTAGTTTTTATAACACATGCATGATTGAAAAACAACATAATGTGGCCACTACAGAAAAGAGATTGCTTTTAAAAAGAAAATATAAGTACTTTTAGAACTGTGTGTATCAAGTTGCATCCTATCAACATAATCTCACAAGTATTTTGTCATGCAATAGGAAGACATAAAAATATCTGAAAAGACGAAAAAATTGAAGAAAGGGATTTAAGACTGTAAAAACCACTGAGATACTGTGGAAAGAGGACACTGATGTAGGAGGTAAAGTGGAGAACTCTATACTCTCTCTTTATTGCACTAGGCTTATAACAAGAGGGAAAGAACATCCAGAAAACAAATAAAAACTAAATTTCCTAAAGTTAGAAAATAAATTTTAAAAATACAGCAAATCAGATCCTACATGAGAATAAAGCACATGCCAGCCAAAGAGCAGAGGACAAGAAAGGCTTTGGGAAGGAGCTGCTGGCAGTGTACACAGTGGCAGGGAAGGGAGGCTGCTCTGGCTGTATCGTCAGCTACAATGTGCCTGCAGTAGCTGACACTGTCAGAAAGCAGAGACAGAACTGTTTGTATGGTACACATTAAGAGAAGATGAAGGAGAAAGTGAAATGACATTTACTTTCAAGGGAAACAAGGGAAGATTATAAATTATAACAGATGACGGAGAGGAGGCTGGAGAAAAAAGCCTGCTAATTTCCCTTCCAGCTGCTTAAAGTAACTGTAACAGCATAACAGAATACTCAGGTGAAGGTGAACACCATATTTCTGGCTTCCTTCCCCAGCCCTGTTAAAGACTGCTCTCTAAACGTTAAGAACTAGTTCCATTTCACTATAAAATCTGTGAAGAGAGGGAAAAGAAAATAAAAACAGTAAACCAGCAGTAATATTAAAACCATGCTTTGCCACAGGCCAACTAATTTTGTATAGGTGATTCTGCTTTTAAGTGGTATCCGTAAAAAGAGGACAATGATATGAAGTAATATACACAGGGCCTAAAAGAGCTAGATACTGCTCAACTGGAGTAGCTCATTGCACATAAATCTACATGGTAAAAATGTCTCATCAAATGAACCTCCAAATCCTTTCAGGTTTGGAAAGCTACTAAAAAGACTGATAGCAAAAACTGAAGTTTACATTGATTCCAAGGAGCTTTAATCAAATCTCACGCCCTTCTACACTATCAAATTTTGTAAAACCAAAGGCATATAGCTTTACAGCAGCAGCATCCTTGTAAGCAGTTGCTTATCTTTCCCAGGATTTCTGCCCAGTCCTGCATTCCCCCAGCAGAGTCTTCTGCCACATGGCATCATAAGAATTTACACAAGGAATGTGATCAAGCTAAGAAACTTCTGAGTTGTTTAAAACGATTACTAGGGAGCAATAGAACGTCTGCCAGGATATTCCCTCTATACTTCCTCCTGCCCCAGAAAAGGTGAGAGGAGGGCAATCCAGAAAGGATTTCTGGAAATCTTTCTTCAGCTTCCTGTCTATGACTACAAGCTTGTATTATCCTAGAAATGTTTTTTAAGTAAAATAATCAAAAAGTCTGAAGTGTAAAGATGATTAAAAGATATCATATCATTTCAGGTTTGCAACTGCTGACCAAAATTAGGAAGTGATTAAAGACAACTTCAGTAATTTCATGATGTAACAAAAACTCCCTGTTACAGCAGTGATAACATCATCCCTGCACTGTTGCTGCCTATGGGACGAGTATAAACAGTATGAAGCTACATGAAGAGCCCTAAAACTGCAGTTGTTTTATTTTTAGCTATGTATTTATCAAAGTGATGTAATATTATGAAATATTGATATCCATTAAAAAACAAACTGAACATCAGAAAGGCAAATTTCAGTTGTTATTTTATTAAGACATCAGTGAAACAACTTCAATTTTGTGAGGAAAAATCCTGTCACAAAGAAGCACAAAGAATAATTATATTTTTGCCTAGAAATTAAAAAAAAAGATGTAAAATATGGTATACTATTGTAACATACAGTTAAATGCAATTACAAGAGTGCTTCAAATTTGTCTGAACTCACACTGGGTAGGACAAAAAAAAGCCTATGACTAATAGCCTGTGGCTAATCTAGCATCAAGGGACTATGGCTAGCTAATTAGCTCTTTCACAAACAAAAAGATAAGGAACAACCTGAATTCTGTAAAAAGTTTTAATTACAAGCATGCCATAGAATTCAGTTCCCACCACGAAGGTAAACTGAAGATGTAATTTCAGTAGCATCCACATTTCTCCAAAGCATCAAACTTCCTTTTATTACCAGACCACTATCCCTAGAAATTAATGGAAAAAATAGGAAGATCTATCTGTACCATAACTGTAACATTCCCATCTTACAAATCCAACAATTTCAGATTTGTCTGTGCTACAACCATATTAGCCCTTACTTAAGGAGGGTTTTAAACTATGTGTTTAGCAGGCATCAAGGTGTGCCACAGTGTTAGGCACATTGCACTTAAACACCCAGAAGTGCATTTGTCAGATATTGACCTGAGTTTTATCCCTAGACTGAGCAAACTAACTTAAGGTGCTGACAGACTTGTAGCTGCAGATAAAAATCAGACAACTGAAGCCATCACCACCTGCCCCTCCCTGCTGACAAATGTCGCTGCTCTAAAAGGAAGGCATCTGATGCACCCCTGAATCAGCTCATGAATCACTGATGCTTTCAGTTGGATATTCAAGGCAGCAGAGACAATTTTACCTGAAAACAGTTAAGATGGCTTGAGAGCTTCTTTATATGCACATCTGACATCATCACTTGGAAAGTGGGACAAATGTAACATAATACCTCATAACAGTAACAGCTTGAGCCAGATGATTTCTATTACCATGTGGATGCCAAAACCAATAGCTTCCACTACGAGCTTAGAACAGGTCCTACCAGTACTCATTTGAACACTGTGCAAGTGACACAGTTTGGGTTTATGCAGATTACATGTTATACTACACATTTCTTATGTGACCTTGTGGACTACTTAGTATAACTTTTAAAGTTATCTGAACAAGAATAAAACTAATTCATGAAATATCAACTGCATAGAGGGTGCAGCCAGCCTGCACTCTCCAGCTCCATTGCTTACAGTTTCTACTACAGTTTTATCCTATGGAGTCAGGGAACAATAGATACAGCTGTAATTTCTTACGAAGTTCCTTCCTTGAGCCAGAGGTTTCTCCAAACAGGAGGTGCCACAGTCCTGCAGGGATGTCTGTACTCCTGCTGCAGAGGCACAACCTTCATCCTATAAGCCAGACTGCCCACACAGTAATTAAACTACCCAGATGTGGAGGCAAAGCAGGAGCTAATTCGGCACAGACCTCTGCTGTATCGACAAATTCAGGAGGGGGCAGGGTAGGAGCTTGTGTTTTCCACCTTACCATGTCTGCAAATCTATACAAAGAGTTGCATCATCAACCTACAGAGTAATTCACCCTGGACTATGGCACTGGCAAGAGAGGGAGGAGTAGGAAGAAAAGCCACCTGGCTTATAATAAACACCATTAGGTTCCAATCTAGATTTTACCCCTAACTTTGTCAAATAACATTACGTGACACAGGCTTACACTGGCTTTTGCTATTATTTAAGGATGAAGAGTTGGTTTTGGTTTTAACTACTTTGTTTTTCTTTTTAATTGCCACAGCTAAAATAATAGATTCACTCAACAGATGATGCTCAAAAAAAAAAAAAATTGTAACGATGTATTTATTCCCACTGACCCTCACTTCCTGGGACCTAAGGTTCACATCAACTGTTTTATTACAATACAGTCAGCAAACACACAACTGAAAGACGGCAGAAATTTAAATATTATTTGAATAAAAGTCAATTAAGTTACATATCATCTTTAAACTGCTCTAAAAATACTTTATTTGGATTCAAGTAAAGGATTTAGACCTTAGGCTTTCCTTTAATGACATAGAAACCTTCAATCAGGTTTTCTAATGTTTCACTACTTTAAGATACATCCCATACATAGCTTGGCTTCTTTAATTAAAACCAAACCAAAACAAAAACCCTAACACAGACTAGGAAACTATATCCATCACACAAATTAGCAGATAAAGTTAAAATATAGCTGTGACTTAATTTATTAACTAGTCTTTTTAAAAAAACCAACTAAACACCACTGTTTTGATTCCAGTATAGTGACATATAGACATCAGTAGTTGTTAAAGTTTGTCATGTACTACACTTAAAGAAATCAAAAATGTCCACAATCATAGTTTCAAACAAATAATTCATTACAAACATGGCCAAGTTATTTGATTAAACAATCAGCAAGCAAGCATTTCCTTAATTAGCTCTTCAGTGTTAAAAAACAGTCTCGATAATCTATGGGGCTCAAGCATAAATAAAAACCCTGTGTGCAGAAATCCATATGAAGATCAACATCTCTTCTTCCACTTATTTTTTTTTTTAACTTGCTGAGACTGACGAATGTGGCTGATAGGAAATGAAGCAGATCTAACTGCAGCTGCTGTACTGTTACTTCCCCCCGGCAAAGCATTATCACTCCCTCTGGTGTCCATCTGACCCTGTGCCAAGCTCCTTCCACACACCAGAAGACAATTCTTTCAAAGTGCATAGGTGTGTATACATGAGCAGAATGACATGGGAATGTGCATATAGAGAGATTTCTTCCCAGTATACTGACTGAAGCAGCTGAGTTTGGGGTCAGAAGGGCACTGAAGCTGGCACAGAGGATGATGTGACTGTAAGAGCCAGAAGTTACATCACATTATGCTGCCCCAGAATAGCAGCTCTTGTTACAGTAAGTTACACTTCCCAGACTGTCCAGCCTAATACACCATAGCCTTCTTTCACCCTCACTCTCATATGTGCTACACCATCCTACTAATAGTATATTACTTTGTAAAGGCTCTAACATGACAACTATTCTCCAATCAACCCCACTCACTGGAAACTCTAGCAATACCCCGCCTTTTCTTTCTTTCTGAACTAGATTTTTTCCCCTCATCAAATTTGATTAATAAACATCAAATCTCAGGGAGTGGGAGGTGGGGTGGTATAAAAAATGCCAAGGCCACTGGAAAAATAAGTGGTGGAGTTCACAGCTATGCACAAAAAGAAGATGGAGCCCATTTTTTCACTACCAGCATTAGATTACTTGAGCTAATTTGTGCAATTCCTTCCTAGATAAGAATGTTATCTTACTTTCATCTAAAAAATATCTTCAAATTAAGCATGAAAGATGACTTATCTAGGAGATTCTACTGTTCCCTCTCATCACACCAATTTCAATGATACAAAGTTTGTTACTGGTTTTCAAGCAGTAATGAAAATTCTTAGTGATATATGATATGATATATGATATGATATATACAAGCATTATTTCAAAGACTCCAATTTTATGTGCTGAAAACAGCGCTGTGCAGTCAAAACTAGAAATTATAGCACTTCTTTACATGAACAGTAACATGACATTTAAAATAGCAGATGTGACACTAAAACACAGAAATACCCTTGACAATACTCTGGTTTTGTACCAAAACAAAACTGAAGTGGCAAGGGATAGACTAAGTCTGACCTGTGCCCAAATATCTTTCTCTTAACAAGTCACAGTAGAAGTATCTATACAACAAATACCTAACGAAGTATCTAATCCATTGATCAAATACTCTTGGGTTATAGCAGTTGTTGCCAACAATCTCTAAAGGCAAGTCAAATTATGATCATTTTCCTATTACACTGCATAGAATGACTTCAGCTCCCAGGGAACAGAATTAGGATGAGGATAATAAGGTGACAATTGCCTAAACAAGACAAACATAACCGCTTAAAGTATTTTCACTGCGAACAAGACAAACATAACAGCTTAAAGTATTTTCACTGCAGACATGGCAAATGGATCAGGTTTCATCCTATGACTTGCAACTCATACTCACAATTAAAAGTATGCTGTCAGCTGGGCATCTGTATTTTAGCTCATCCTTCAGATGTGTAAAGAATTTAAATACTCACAATTAGGCTTTCATGTTAACACCCTATTAACTCATATGGAAAAAGTTCAATCCTACAGTACTGTTGCTTGAATCCAGCTATTGACATAAGGCAACAGTGAATTTATTTAGTGAGTGAGAAAAAGTAGAGGAAGGTATTTAATTCTAAAAAAAAAAGTGTGAAAGACTAACATTTTTTTTCTAATTGGAATCTGATGACTGTACATTACTTTATCATTTAACTGACCTTACCTAATTTTGTCTCAGCTGTTAAACACAATGAGGTAACACAATTAAAAAGCCAAATGCACATCGAAAAATAAAGTCAACTGTGTGCCTGTAATAGCTGCAGCAGAAAAATAATATTTATATGCAAAATGCAGATACTTAGCTGAAGGTGTTAGAAATCCTTAGAAAAGACTGCACCCTGGTGGAAGACTTGTTAACTTGCTGTAATAGCTACTTGGTAAAGCCATGGGGTTTAAGTTTTATTTTAAAATTTAGGTTTTGTAGTAAGAAATTAGTTGCTACACAAAATGAAAAGCCCTTCAAGCATTTGTTACTTCAGTTCTTAGAGTTCTTTTGTGCCAATTATTCATGACATTTCAAAATACTAAGCCAAATATTTAGAAGTATTTTTATATAACTGTATACATTTCTATATCCACATCCTGTGACACGAAGAGTAGGAAGGATAATTTTCTGTAATTCTGTTCCTTAGCCACAGCAGGTTAGTAAACATGAAAACTCCCAATCAAACCAAACAACAACAACAAATAAAACCTAGTAGCACACCAAGGGGAGTGACAACAGAAAACATGCTTTTCTGTGAGGAATGCAAATAATGAATCATGGATCTGTGCTTTATATTCCTCATATTCCCTTAACATGTTGCCTTGTCCCTTTGGCCCAAGCAAAATCTTTATCACAAGAGTTCAGCATACCCCAAGTTTTCAAGTTTTACCTCCCCACTTACCAGTCACTGCTTTCTCCCTTCTGTGCTTACTAGAGATCTGCAAAGTACTTGCAGCTCCCACAGACCCATCTCTACCAACTAACCAGGCAAGGAGCAGCACGTGCTACAACTGGTTCACAAAAATGTGCAAGTTGGTATGTGTGGGCTGCTGAAAGCCATACCACCTGGAATGCATACAGTCCAAGCTGTCCCTAACCCTCCCTCACTGCTAACACTAATGTCTCTTTTCTTTATGTATCTGCTAATTTTCAGATGAGTTATTGGAAATTTAGAACAAAGTTATTTCTTTCTATCAAACATGGCTGAACTTGGTTAACAGGTTGCAAAGCTCTCAAAGACAGCCATAGAGAAGTACAATCACATGAAAATATTCTTCCTAAACTAATAAAATTCTGCCAAAAGTACCTAGGAGTTAACAGTAAGACACCCATATCCAGACACTGCATATGAAAACAGGCAAAAAAATACTTGCACTAGCTGCTTGAACTAGTAGTTTACTGACCCTGCATATAGTGTTAACAACAGAAATATATTTATGACTGATAGAACAGACAAATGGGATGACCAATTCCAAATCTGGAGTGAACACACATATGAGCTACCATGACACGGACTTGCAGAAGAAAACATTCATAGAGCAGCTGGCTAGAATTCATTTAACTTCAGGCTGCCCTAAATTAAAATAAAGTAGCTTTTCTAAGATAACAGTTTTATATATACACACACACAATATACCACTCCATATTCTGCACTGCCAGGAGGCAATAATAGGAAGGGTAGAATGAGATCATCCTGTGCAAGATACTGTTTCAGTTTAACAACCCTATTTTTACATGCAAAACAGCATACACAAAGGAGAAGTGGTACACTTACCATTTGTCTTGCAACCATATTTGGAAATTTAAAAAAAAAAAATTACTCCTGAATTCAAGGTATTAACATCTATAAATTTTTTCTGAAGATTACAGTAACTTTAAAAAGGAAGCACATTTCCAGTTAGTATTCCCAGACAGAGCAAGTTTGCACTTCCAACTTCTTGCTTACTAATTATGAAAATCTTTTCTTAGCTTTGTCTATTCTTGTACCTTTCAGATTTACCAATGCAGTCATGGATCATTATTTGTGACAGTAACAGCAAAAATGTTCATTTAAATCAGGTATCACTGGCCTTACTTCTAAGATCACTTAAAAATGCTGTGGATATGTCAAAGAAGAGGTAGGAAATTTAGGATTTGCATTAATGGCAGTGAAACAGAATTAAAGTGGTTAATACCATTGTATGCTAATGAGGATACAGACCATATTTACTCTCAGAACTTTACTGGAATGATAACTCTAACATTTGAAGCACCTCCTTTGGTAAGTTTCAAGTATTAATAACCATGTAGTATTCAAACACAAAGAAGGCAAGAAGTAGTCCTCTCTTGCATCAGCTCAGGATCACCCATGCAGCCAGCCTTCTACTTCATATTCATACTGCAACCTAATTAACACATAATAGTTCTGTTAAATGCAACCCAGTAGCTCTCTCAATACTGATCTGAGTTCAATATAATAAATAATTTTTCCCCCTCAAATTCTGAGGACATAACACTTATAAGCTAAACAATCAATAATGGATTATGGTAACGTATTATAAGTTAATACTGTCATATCTTTCATTGTAAAGGAAGCACTGCACTTCAATCAGATAGTGGTATCATACAAGAATATTTATTACTTACACAGTTATCTTCATTGAGAAATCATGGAATATTCTGACAACAAAACCAAGAAATCAACGTGTATATACTATAGAGATTGAAGTGATGATTTTCTGTGAAACATGAAAACATTCCAGAGACTGTCAGGGAAGGGGGAGGGGGTAGTTGGCTCCCAATGAATGTGCTGAGATGTGAGACAACAAAACCCAAGACATCTAGGAAACAGGGCTAGAAGTACCTTTCAAAAGGCTCTCTTGTCCATCATCCCAGTATTGCTTGCGGGTACTAATTTGAATCAATCCCTTCCTGGAAAAGGTCTTTCTAACCTATTTCAAAAATGCCTTGATGGAGATTCTACCAGTCCTCTACAGGGATATGACTGCCCACTGCTTATGTTAGAAAACTTTTGACTACCTTTAAATCTAAATCTCACTTGCTCCAACCACCCTCCTCCATTGCTCCCTGTCCCATCTCCAACACACAAAAGATGTTTTAGCATTATAGTTGGTCCTTTCACATACTAAAGAACTCTTATCACGTCTCTTTTGTCTTCTCTTCTGGATACCAAACAAAACATTTTTCTTCCATTCTTTCCTCAAATTACACTTTCAAGCCTTCTGATAACTTAACAGTACATGAGTGCAGGTGGATGGGAGGCATAAGGTAAAAAAAGGAAAAATACTTCCACCACTCAAAAACATGTAAAAAATACCTTCGCAACGTTTGCACTGGGAGAGGACAAACCATACCAAACAAACAAAACAGACAAGCAAAACCCACCACTAAACCAAACAACAATTTACTAAAAATTGTGAGATTACAAAAAAGAAATGCATTGAAAAAATACTGGTATCATGCACTAGTATCAATACACACACTTCACGTTACTATATTGTTAAGCAGGCACAACGGGCTAAGAAAGGCATTCTCTCATCTTCCTCCTATCTTCTATGGACTCCCAAAACCCCTGAAAGACCACACTCTTTTGGTAAATGATTACACAGGATTTCACACTATTAATGAAAACATGGTACAAGATCTCAAGAAACAGCAAGAAAACTCTTAATTTCATGGAGTTTTTTTAAGTGTCCAAAGTCAGCATGAATTTCACTTCTCCTGATCCTTCTTGCTACACTCTTGCAGCAGGCCCTCTATAGTCTAGGCCACACTTATAAAGTGAGATGAGGAAAAAAAACCCAGTAAGAATAACATCTAATCCCACTTTACATATGGATTCCTTCAAATGCTTTAGGAAATCACTTACTGTCCCTTTTATTTCAAGTAGTACATTGACATTACATATTATGCTTACAAAAGTAATAGATGCAAAGAATCACATATACTTCCCTGACTACAAAATGGGATAAAACAGTTTATATAAATCTAAATAGTTTTTGTAAAGTTTCATTTATGCTTCAGAAAACATTTGGAATCTGAAAGCAATACTTTTTTTATATTATGCTGTTTCACATATCATATGCAAAGAAACTAAGCTCTGTTCAAAAAGTTAGAGATAGATGAATAGAATTAAGGGGTTTGTTTAGGCATGTTACAGATACTCTAAATACCAGGAACTGTCTCAAAAGAAACACATACATTTTAAGATACAGAAACTGAGATATAAAATATTAAGAGAACATTAAATCTGCCTTACTGGGCTCTGTTAAATGCAACGAAATCTGAAAATTCTGAAGCATGGTTTTTAGCATTTGTAGCCCAATCCATGCTTAAAAAGATAACTTTCTTTTCTCCTGTAGCATAAAAGGAATCTTTCTACTTCGTAAACCCATGTATCTGCATTTACTAGACAACAGCCCTACCCAGCACCAGTGTTCAGAAGAATCACAGCAGTCAAGCTATTTCACCTGCTGAGATAGCATCCATATACCAAATCTAAAGATGAACAGGGAATGTGACTTCATCTGTGAAGGAGGACAGACTTCCTACAACCACTGGAATTACAGAAAAGTGAATAGCAAAAGTAGCACGTAAAATTACTTCTGATGTCACAGAATGTCACAGTTAACACAACTTTGATCTTTGCTATGTATTTTTTACAATCATGTACAGTAGCAAGCAGTTCAGGATAACCACAAGCTAAATTCTTCAAGCCACTGTACAAAAGATTTCAATGTGTTCTGGGTGTATCTGAAGTTTGAATAATTTATCTCATCCATTACTAAATTAATTCAGGTTAGAAAGATACTGAAACAGAAGACTACATTTTTCAATTCAATTCTTCATTCATTACAATTCAAAATAATTAATGAGTTTACTTAAAAAATCCCAGCAGTTTCATTATACATTCAGAAAGTACTGTATTCTGCAGAGGACAGGCAGCATTCACCACTGCTTAGATCACTTTCAGATATAGACAAATTAAAAGCAAAACAAAAACCAATGCACAGGTGTTCATGAAAGCAATAAATTCTGAGTTTCCCCATTGTCTGGCTCTCTGTTACAGGGGTATTCTACGTTGGGTCCCGAAAAAACCAAAACAAATGCAGAAATCCTGCTTTCAGTGCAAAGCTAAACAGAACTTGTGCTTCTGAGTCACAATCAAGGACAGCTATTTATGAGGCTGGTTACAGTTCAGGGTTTTACTTTTTACGTTATGCTAAAAATGAAACAAGGCATTTAAAAAAGTTGATATATAAACTGTTTTTTTAAGCTTTAGGTATTCCAATGCCCCACCAGAAACAGCAGGGGGTAGTATTTCTGTGCTTTTAAACCCACGTACAAGTTTCATCCTGCATTTCCCCTCCTTACAGGTTACCCTTAAATCCCTCACCTAGATTCCTTTAGTGCTTAACTGCTTCCGGCTGCACTCCTGCCAGCAGAGCTGTCAATCCTCTCCTGAGCTGGCTAGCACAGGTCCTGTGACATGGTGACAAACCACCTGGCTGCTCCTCTCTGCTCAGTCTTACCAATTCTGGCAGACTTTTTTTTATTCAGCGCTACTGTGGAAATCATTAGTCTAATAACAGGTCACCTCACAATGCTAAATTATATCTTCCTATAAATACAGGTACTCACAATTGGTGTAAATTTAGAATTAAAATATTAACTTGTACAGCACAAGTGTGTCCAACATTTTACAGACTAAAAGAATATTCCCACGAGTTTATAGTCTGAACACATCAGAACTGCATCTAGCACAATGCAGAATACAAAAATTTCATGCGTGTCATTTGTAAAACAATTCTTAAAATGGCAAAGCTACTTGAACTTTCCCACTGAAACAATACTTTCTCACTCAGGTTATGAAATCAAACTTTTAGTTTTACCTAAACCAGGCTATGTCTCCCCAACACCTACAAAGCATATTAAATACTCCTCCAGTGAGCCTAATTTTATGACGTGTAACACCAGGCAACTGAGATTATGTGGATTTTATTTTATTTGTTTTATTTCTTATGCCTCCATGTTTTGCTTTCCTTTTTCAGAGTTTATCTTGATACCCACACTCTACCTCCCTACCTTCAAATTCAGATTTCCACAAACAAATGTAGAAAACCTACTATTTTTTCAAGTATTTCGTTTGCAATTTTAGGATACGTTATCTCATTAATTACCATAAATAAGATCCACTATTGTCTTTGATTCAATTAGGGAGCTGATTTCCAGTTCTCCAACATGATAAATTTAGAAGTATCTGAGAAACGGGACACATTTATTTTCTATTTTTGTGTATTATATTTTATTTGTATTACCTACAGAATAATTTTAAGGATATTCTTTGTTTGTGTAAAACATATGACTACTGTTTCAAGGCAATTGGCTGAAGGATGTCCCTCTGATGTTGTCATTTGTTCTAAAATAAAGTAAGTTACATTGAGTTCAGAAAAAAATTTAAAGCTGAAGAGCAGACTTAATTCTCTAACCAAACTTGCATTTAGTCCGCAAAAGTGAAACACGAAGAAAAACCCCCAAAGTAACCTTGTAATTAACTTAAATCACTATCATTATGTATTATCACTAAAGGGCGAGCAAACTCTGATTCCCCTCTAAGTTACTACATTGTGAAGATGTACCTTGACAAACTAATGAAAATCAGTGCTAAATAATTTTATTTTTGGTCATAGAGGATCTAGAAGAACATTTACTGAGAAAAATTCATAGTAATAGAGATATTACATTGTGAAACGACTACTCAGTCCTCTGATTTCTCCCAAGCTATCCTATCCAGGAATTTCAAAATGATGCACAGATGCCATATACCACCTTCTCACAGCGGTGCTTTCCATCCTGAAGATACAACTGTACTATGTGGTTACTGATTTAAGTGAAAAATGGCCCTGATCAATCCACCCTACCATCTTCCACCTCTAAGTAGACTGGAGACTACTTTCTATCTACGTATCTTGCAGTGCAATTGGCAACCCAATCTGAGCAGCCAATGACAACGTAGGGAAGTTGCAGGAATCCATTACCAGAGGAACACAACTACACTCTTCAAGGCAGAAGGGAGCCATATTTCCAGAGGGCAGCTAAACTGTGATCTGCATTGTAGCAGCTCGCACAATGTGAGAATTAAACATTCATCAGTACTCACCTCCATGGTTTCCTTGTGATCAATCTACAATATTGTCAAACAAAGAGGTAAAACACAAGAGCAAAATGATCCAAGTCTCACTGGTGGCACACACATGACTAGTGACCATCACGATGATGACACAAACCTGGCAAAAATTTCTACATAATACCAGGTATAATCTTCTAAGCACAGAATAACAGACTTTGAAGAAACCTATGAATGTGAGCTCATCCACTGCCTGCTCAAAGCAGAGTTATCTTCAGCAGTCGCTGCACAGACAAGTTTTGTCAGTCTCCAAGGGCAGAGGTTTCTCACCCTTCCCCACTTCAAGCACCACTAGTGAAATTAAAGTAGGTAGTTGTATGTGTTTCTACCACTATGCATTTGAAAAACACATACCTGCTATAAAGCTGTATTAAGTTCCTTTTCAGGAAATTAGATGGCTTTTTAAACACATTAGACTCGAACACTTACCAGTTTTTCAAAAACGTATTTTAAACAAATCAAGAGGTCAACAAAGAACCTAACCTGCTTTTGTTTACCAGCTTATTTTTAATAATCTTCATGAGAATCTACAAATCAGTACATCAGTTTCAGTAAGAAGGTGAAAATCAGCAAAACACATGTGCAAAATTAAAAGGGAAAAAGACTCTACTTCTACCTATGCTGTTCACATTTTCAACAGAAGTGCAACTTCTACTGCATTATTTTCTCAGTCGACTGCCAAGAAATCAGTATAAGTTCTTTGACAGAAGCGATCACTTTTCTTACTTGGTTCAAAATAATGTTTTTCTCGTTTACTTTCTTTCTATTATAGTCTAGTCCCCAACAAAGCATAATTCCTTCTTCCTGCTCAGGGATATAATTATGTCCTCATTAGTTCTGAAATGCAGTACAGTAGGAATCTGTTGATTTTTTGGCAGCATAGGCATACTAAATAAGAATAACCAGATGCTGCTTACATCACTTTCAGATATAGACAAATTAAAAGCAAAACAAAAACCAATGCACAGGTGTTCATGAAAGCAATAAATTCTGAGTTTCCCCATTATCTGGCTCTCTGTTATAGGGGTATTCTATGTTGGGTCCCAAAAAAAATAAGTGTGTTCACAGCTCACAGCTATTTCATGCATTCAGATGTACATATCAAATACAAATTATGCAGATAAAACTCTGTAACCATCTGGTCATCTAAAGTATTTCATATAAATTGTAAGTGACCTATTTATTGGTATATAGAATGCTTCCCACTCTCTATTTTCTTCTTCCTTTTTGTTGTTTTTGATTGAAAGTTCAGGATGGCAGCTCACAGAACTCCATGATATGTTGTTCTTTTGTTTGCACACCAACAGGTGCACATAGAGCCATTAAGCAGGCTGGTGCTAGAGTAGGGCACAAGAGCGTAACTGCTCAGTTATGCTCTAGAAATCAATGGAATTACCAAGGAGGAGAACAAAATAAACTGAAGTTCCAAATAAAAAATGAGTTGTCACTTGCAGGAGTGCCTAGTTATAACTAAAAACGACACTTTCATTTTCTGCCATCTTCCAGTTTATGACTTACTAAAACAATAATCACTTCCTGGGTTGGGACTGAAATTGTTCCTGGTCCTCCTCATACCAGAAGGTTTGTCCATTTGTGGTTCTTCTGGACAGAAAGGAGAAGAGTAGATCAAGGAAATCCATTACTATAATATTTTAAAGTGGTATTCAGTATCTTTTGTCTCTGGTCTCTTTAAATACTGAGTTTTCAGTCTCAGTCTTCTGGAAGCAAGATTCTGCTTTCATGAATATATAGTTAGGGGGAAAACCTCCAACTGACTGAGAAAGTACAGACTTAGGATTTCAGTTTAAAACAAACAAATCAACCTTAACAAACCAAACTTCACCACATACAATTCACACAATATTCTTCTGACAGAAGTACAAACTGAACTGGTGAGATTAGTAAATGAGAGCGTATTAAAAACCTAGGTTAGCCTATTTCTAGTATTGTAGTATTAAGAATTATTGACATTTGAATATATATTGACAACCTGAATACTCATTATTTATTTATGAGGGCTATGCTTACCACTAACTTACATAACTTGAAAAGCAAACTGTTTAATACATTAAATCAATTGTGTGCACTAGAAAGCTCATCTCAAATATCCATGCATTTGGAACAGAGACATGAAATACAAGGGCTAAACAGATAGCCCTGGAATGACCTCCAGGATGATTCCATGTATGGCAGCTCAGTTTAAGTCTCACTGTCTTTGCTTATTTAATTCAAGCTTGTTTAATTCTTCCTTTGGAAGAAATTTATTGCTTGTCTTTACAATCCCCTGTACAATGGGAACCTGATCTAATTCAGAAGCCTACAAGCGATACAATGATCATTACTGGAAGGTGTATCTCTAGCATTATGTACTTTTAGGAAGATGGCTGTAGCTTCACAGTCATAACCATCAGATTCTACATTAAAAGAGTGTTACTGAGCAACAGTACAGGTCTATGTGTACAAATAAATGGAAGGGAAGTCTCTCAGTCACCTCTGCAGCTACCTAAGGATGAAAAGGAAGATCCAGACTTCCACTACATGCCTACTTCCTAGACCTGACAGGAGCCATCTGGCCCTCTCCAAACACTTGCAGTTGCTGCCCTCTTGAAATAGAAGCAGAGAAGAGCATGGTGAAGGACACAATGTGCAAATGCAGAGGAAAGTCTTGTACCATTGCCTTTATAACCAAGTAGTTCTAGTATAAATGGCTACTTTTAAAAATATAGCATGTACTAACCATCATATAAACCATGTAATATCTGAGTATCTGCTCAGAAAGACAAATTATACATTCAGAGCCAAAAGGTTAGAATTTTGCCAGCATATCAGGTTTCAAATCTTTATTTTTTTTCAGAAAGCCTCATCCAACTCCTATGAAATTTAGCAGAACTTATTTTAACTGGCTTTGGCTTTACTTCACATGAAAATTATGGAACCAAGAATACAAGACCAAGACCTCCAGCCTTATGTCTAAAAAAAAAATTGCCAGTAGTAAATATGAGTGTAACATTCTTCACTACTCATTTAAAATGATTGAGCATTTTGATGTTTGAGCACATTTTCCAGGCAAAAGCAAGCACATAAAAGTTGCAAATAACTATAATGAAAATACAAAAAAGCACCACAAATAGAAGTAAATGTTAGTTACTCATTAGTCTGGCTTTTTTACAGTGAGTTAGGAAAAAAACCACACAGTAGTTATTTCTGCCTATTACTGCAGTAAAATTTGTTTTTCCTTTCCTAATTCTCTTGAAATAAATGTCTAGTCAAATAACGGAAGTTCCAATCCTGATCTGTTTCCAGATATTTCCTCTATTGCCAATTATTGACAGATACCTGAAACTGCCTAGACAGTTTTGCATTTTCTAGAAATTACTACAGCGTAACGGATCCCCTCTGTATTACCAGACATTCTCAATGAAGCAATATAACCATCTTCCCCTTTCAGTGTAACAAACACTAAAAGCCACGACAAAATACAGGTAGCAGAGCCATGCAGCACTCTGCTACCACAGATCTGGTAACACCTTGCCTCTTGAGCCCAAGAGACACAAGAGTTGCAGTGGGGATTAGTATGAGAAATAAACAATGGTTATTATAAATGTTTAAAGATTAAGGTAGTGAGCACTCTTTCATCATGTATAGTCTATTACTGAACCATCATAATTAATTATGAATTCACCTCTAATACTTTAAGATGCTTCAAAAAAGAAAAGTAAATCAAAAGATTGTGACTTATTCCTAAAACAACATCTCATCTGAGTTGGTATGCAGCCCATTCACTGTCAAACGCAACATGCTTTGGGATTGCACATTTGGATATACACTTTATATGCAGCATAAAATATCTTTCTAAAATTGCATTTGATTAAAACCAGAAAAATTAGTAAAGGCAGTCACATGCTGCAAAAGCCTGAATAGTTGTAAATGATAAATGTCACAGGACAAGAGTCTGTCAGTCATTTCTTCATACAACTAATCATTTTTTATTTTAAGGAAAGTTTTTGTTCCATAATATCCTTTCAAAGTAATTTATCCTACCATTTGTGCAAGCTGAAATACCCAAAAGAGAGCTGTATTTTGTATTTACAAAATATATGACAAATGCAGAAGTTTTTGATACTGGCACAGGACTTCAATGCCAGCACACCCAGTATTGCCAGCTCAAAACCCAGGAACTTCACTGACATTCTTGCAAAGGACTGAGTGGTTTGAAGACACCACAACATGTAGGACAAAAGGTGCTAGGAAACATTTTACAACTCTGCTGATGTACTAAAGAAGAAACCTGTACGAGTCAGAAGATAAGTAGACTAACAGATATTTCACTATATATGTCAATTTATACACACCTAGGCAGATGGAACTACACTACTCTGAGTTATTTACATATGCAGTAATAAGCCATAACAGTTATTAGTTTGGTTGATACTGAAAGCACAAATAAGACATTTATGTAGCCATTATTTTCGCTCTAAGAAAATGCACCATTAAATTAGGTAAGCTAACCTTAAATAATGGATACAAACATAACACCATTGTCTGAAACATTAATGGAAACTTCAGAAATAATGATGCCACTTAGTTTACAAGCAGTATTCCTTAAGAAGATCTAAATGGTCTAACAGTTTATCTGTCTAAAATTTCAACTGGAGTACCCCTTACCTGTCGTATTAGGGAACAGCCAGGATTTCTATCTAGAGGACCCCAAAGCACTATTTTCACAGTCTGAATGCTTTGCCTGCCATATGCTCTAAAGCTTGTTCTTTGAATCTGACTTCAACTTCAAGGAAAGAAAGTCATTAAGGTTTATAAATACAACAATATGGAGACAGACAAATTTTTCATTTTAACACTCAGGGAAAAAAAAAATTAACTTATCAGAGGCACTATACTTTTTTTTTTCTTGAATGCTTAGTGATCACTGGTAAATGGCTATGACAGCAAGGCCATAGTCACTTTCTTAATACAACAATATTCCACTTTTTTGCAATTGGCACTTCAATAAGTGATTTTTGCCTACAAAACATTTTGAATTAGAATACTTTAAAGAATAAGAAGCAGAAAGTGGTCAGAAAATGTAACTGTAACTAGCCATCACTCCATTAAAACTGACATCTACCACAATATAAAGTTCACTGAAAGAGACTAAGTTGCAGATGCTGCAGCAATATTGTAACATTACTAGAATAAAGTTCAGTCTTCTTACAGATCAGTTTTTCCCCTTTCAATAATGTCCATATTTAGATGGAATTTGCAATATTAATATTTGATTTCATCTTCTGTCTCATATAAGCAGCTATAAATTATTAAAAAAAACAACTGTAGAACTTCCTTATTTTTCCCTCACCTGCAGTATTCAAAACCACATCACAACCTAATGAGAAATGGAAGTAATTGAAAAACCACACTTCATTCAGTGTTGGAAACTGCATATAATTGAACAACTAGTTCTACAGGTGTTTCAAGTTTAAAGGATGCTCTGACTTAAAGGTGTGGCCTCACTACCAGAGAAGCATAAAAATGACATACAAGCAGTATTTATCATGTTATCTATAATCTGACATCAACACAATCAGACAGAGAGTCTATTTGGTTCCATTATTGGCAATTGTGATGGAAACAATTCTTCCCAAAATACAAAGGAACAGATTTCTGGACCTTCAAAGAAAAAAACATGAGTTGCGTTTATTTCCTCTGTCATAAATTTCCAGTACTGCACTGCCATTTTCCATTAGTGTGGAAAAAACAAATAGTTTAAATCACAATTAACCTAATTTGCTGCATCCTGAATGATAACTATTTACATATGCAAATTTCATTATGAAGCCTTAAATCAAATAATTCTCATTGTCTTACTGAAGTAGAGTAAGAAAAAAATATTTACTAGGGTATACTATGTAGTATTTCCCAAGGCACTGAAACTCTTATATTTTAAAAGTACCATATGTACGAAACTACAACACAGACAAACTAGTGCTGCTGTACTTCCCTTTAGTAGCTTATTTGTATTTTTTCAATGAAGTACATTATGAAAAACTAATAATTAGTGTTCTGATTTCTGAGACTAACCTAGTTAACCACTATTACTGCCTACAACTTGACACTGTTTCTAAACCACAAGTTATCACCTCACAATACTAATGTTTAGTGAAAATGTATTACACATGCTTATCTTTCCTACTCTCACATGAGAACATAATCCCAAATCACCCTATTGTAATATTCTGCACAGGAACCATTTGTGATGCTATCACTAGGGATTGCAGCATTAGATAAGAAAAAAGCAACAGACTAAATCCTAACAAAGATTTTATTATTTTATATTCCTTATTAAAAAACATATTTTAGAAATTATATTCTCCCCACTTTTTTTTCCTTACAAAACTTCTCCAGAAACTATTATGTATTCTTCCATTTCACAGTACTTATAATGGTGCTTCTATGAAAAGCCCAAGTATCAGCATGTACTCTGGGTTTTTTCTTCTTTTTTTAAAAGGTGAGAGTAAAGAAAAAAAAGATTACTTGTCTTTTGTACTGTCTTTATTTAAAACTTCATCTTTTATCAGCACATGTAAATATGGTTCTTGGAAAATATACCACTGAACAGCTTACAAAAGATAGATAAACTTCTCCCATTTTTACCTTCCAGATCTTCTCACTAAGAATTTTACATTTTTGTATCATGTGGAAAAAAGGTGGTAAAAATATTTTACTGAAAGTTATGCTGCACAACTAACTGTTCTTAGTAGCTCACAGAAGATCCTAAGCAATTAGATGAATGGGCGCCTATTCCTACCCTCTTTTATATTTACATCAATGCAGAGCATACCCAGGAACTATGAGGAGTCATTTTAAGAAAACACATAAATGTCAAATCAGCTAAATAATTCTGACATCTCTTAAATTCTGAAGGTTTGGGGGTCACGGTAGTCAAGTTTGTTTGTTTTAAACAAAAACACCAATTAAACTTCATTTCCTAGAAAGAAATAAAGAAATTGCAAAGCAATGAATTATTACTTTTTCCAACAGCCCAACAGCATTAGAGCTGAAGAGGTAGTAAGTCATCATCCCAGAAAAGTGTCATGAGCTCTTAGTGTCCCATGATGAGTTAGGGAAGACAGAAACCAACTTCCTCCTCTACCTTGTCAAAAGACGGGAAACTTCCGCTGTACTTGCTCAGTTTCCTGTTTTTAAAAAGGAAAAGGGGAAACTGGCACAACTGCAAAAATTTCAGAATGGGAAGGTCTTCAGAAAACTCAAACTGCTCCTTCCCCACATCACTACTCTTGAGACTCAAACAGAACTTACCATCCTGACTACAGCATATGTTACTCCTTGCTCTTTTCAGTGGCAGAGGTGCCATTCATATTTAGTGATCATTCTGACATGCTGTCAAATTAAAATGAAGAATGCAAATAAAGGAGAAGGAAATGGAAAGACAGTTTAACTACCTAAAATACAGACAAATCATAACATAACAATGGGATGAACAGGAGGTACTTCTCTAACTACAGGGCCTTGACCTCGCCAAACTGTAGCAGTGTGCTACAGCCAAAAGTAGTTCTGGAAATAAAACAAGACTGAAATTACCATAATGGAAAAGGTAAGTAAAGAACTGCTAGCAGTCTTTCTACTAGTTCAAGTGTAAGACAACTTACATCTGTCAACAACCATAGATAATTAAAGCAACAACCCAGAAAAAGAATTCTTATCCTTTTAATTTTGATTTTTTAGTTATATAAATTGTCCTTCAAATGAGTGCTTCTGACATTTTAGGAACAAAGGAAAAATTATTCCTGATTAAAACAGATTATTTTGAGTGTAGATAAAGAAATTGTTTTGAATTGTTCCATATTCTTCCAGAGTTTAAGTGTTATCTTTAAAAGCCAATGAGAATATTTTCCCCCGACCTTTTACAAAGAACATCACAGTAAGAGCCACTCTTACCAAAACTGTACTATTGCAAAATTCTGTTATGCTAGCCATAATCTGCAAATAATAATGCAAACAATATGTGATTCACTTCAGAGATGTTTTTATTATCACAACACTGTGCATATCTTTAAAATATTTGCACTTTCTGCTACTACTGTTTGAACTAAAAAGTACATGTTGTAAAATCTTAGTACATATTTAATGTTTTGTAGTAAACTCATATTCAGAACTATTTGTTTACCAGAATTAAATATGTTTTATATAATATGCCTTTGGTAGTTCTCAAATGTACAAATATAAGCATATATAAGCAATTTTGGACTATCAAATTACCATTAGGTAGATTTACTACACTACACACCTTACATAAAATACAAGACTGAAAACTTGTCCTGAAATTAGGAAACTCTGGCACCATTCATTGTCCCACCTGGAGAACATCACCAATTTTAAAATCAATGGGAAGCAGCATTATTCACCTATTTAAGGCAAAAGGCAAACACATTACCAGTCTTTAAATGACAGGTAAAAAAGCACTACATAGTAGCTTAATTGCAATTCCTCCCTGTTCTTCCACACAAGTGCTATGCAGATATCATTAGCTTTTTATTGGCTATAAAATTTGATACTTCTACTGTCCTTACAGTGTCTGATTACAAAGTAAATGTACTAAAGTCTCTTCACTATTTCTGAAAGAGGACAACTCATTCCTTCATGTTCATGAGCAAAACAGAATATTAAAACCAGCCCAACAGTGAGCTACTCTAACTACAGGTGAAGTAGCTTACTTATTGTTTGAGGTCACTCTGCAAGATAAAGCCTAAAAGTTACTGATCTTCATGTTGCAGTTCATTTTTAGAATAGTAAAAGGCAAGGAGATTTGCTTGCCTTTTTGTATGTTATGAGAGTACTGCTTACTCCAGTGCTGAACTAAGGGACTAAGTATGTGAAAACCAGTAGCTCTAGGGAAAGTTTCCTAACATATAAAAAACTCCCCACAGAATCATCTGGCTAAAACATACATAAAATGTGTAAGGAGGAGATTGAAAGCTTGTGAAAGGTTAGAGAAAGACTGCCTACTAAAATATGGAAATAACTGTATCCCTGATTAACCAGGACACTGACATTTCAGTTTTATCTACACAAAGATATAACTACTACCATGAAGAAAGGAAGTTCCTAATTACAATCTAAACTTCCAAAGTAGTTCAACATGATGAGACAGGATATTAAAGCATCCTATTCCAAGCTGAGAAAATTCTCCTTTGTGAGGAAAGTTTCTTGGATACATACTTCTAAGACAGAAGCTCCCAGGCACACAACACCTAGTGCCAGCTACCCCACAGTGAAGTTCTTCAACTATGAAAGTAGTATTCCACTGCCATCATTTCCTTTTCAGAACTTCCAAAAAAAAACTTTAACTTAGTCAAATTTCTTAGGTATGAAATATTACACCTTCTATACAACTGCAGAATACAACTCTTGACAATCTTTTTGGAGTCAACAAACATTTATTGTAAGTAACATTTTATTAAAGTGAAAACCAGCTTGCAACCTTCAGGGTGAGAACTACAGTACAGGAAAATAAACACCCTTTCAACCAACCACTCTTTTAAGATGTTCTTACCAAAAATCTTGCCATTCATAGGGAAAGTCAATTTCACCTACTGCATTGCATTACTGAGAATGAATATGCAATATATTCTAAGATTAAGATACATTTGCCCAGGTATGTGTTTAAGTTCAGACTCAGGACTGTGTTTTTCCATCAATAACCTCCCAATTACACATCACAGTATGCATAACTGGAAAAGGAACATAATGTGACTCCACACATTGACGACACTTAAGCCTCAATTACTGAAGAAAAGTTGGGTGCTACAGAGAATATCCCAAGAAGCAGCCAACAGCTGAGAACCAGTTTTAAAATTCTCAATCACTAATATAACACAAGAAAAAAGGGTGGAAAACCAACCACCTGCTCAGAAAGATGCCACTTGCTCAGTAATTTAAGTGTTACTGATAAAAAGCACACCTATCTATTTTTTTAGACAAAGGTGTAGAGGGAAAAAAAATCAGTCCTACAGATGATCTCCTTTCACACTTAGATAAACACTTTATTTCTCTCTCTTTAGTTTGTTTTTTATGATGGAGTCTGTTTATTTTTTGATTCCTCAATTAACATCCACACTAACAAACTTGAACATGAGAAAAACGCACGAGAACTAAGATATAAGGTAAAAAATGTAAATCCACAATGTCAGACACATCCACCAAGTAAGTACTGCTGTCCATTGGCATGATCCTGCAGCAAATGTGCTTCCATGGGATCTGCTTCCTCCAACAAAGATGTTCTTACCTTGTATAGCATGAGCTGGATTATTGCCAACAACTACAGCTGTGGTCTTTTGAACTGATCAGCACTTAATAGAGGTCCATAAGAGCAATACATAACACTTAAACTAAAAAGAACAAAGAGAAATTCTGATACATTCTCTGACAAACTCTTTTCTTTTTACATACCATTTGAACTGCTTAAAACAACCTCAATACACCAAAATAACCAACCAACAAAAGAAATCCCAGAAATCTAACTAACTTGGTTATAAGGAAATAAATATAAAACATTACATAAATAATGCTTCCAATATTCTGCTAGATGGTTCCTGTAATTCATCATCTTCTTTTTTGGCATTTCAGTTCCCACAGTAAGAGAGATCCACCTATCAAGGATTTGAACCTTGGCAGCATCTAATTTAACAGTATTTGTTTTCAAATGCTTCTCTATTCCCTCTCTGACAAATGGCCCAAAACTGTACTAAGGATTCTCTTGTTCCCTTACTGATAGTACATTACAAAATTTCCTAACAATTCCACAATTCTGCACTCTCTTGTTCCCTTACTGATAGTACATTACAAAATTTCCTAACAATTCCACATTTTACACTTGATTTCTTACCCTCTATTTTCAACCTTCACTGTTTTATATTTTATATTGCTCATAATAACCAACTCAACTCTGGTGTAATTATTATTAACTCCATGCTATTTGTACTCTTTTTACCAAATGCCCTCATGCTACTAGAAGAATTCTCTTTGATTATGCATCTTGATTACGCAAAAATTTCTCATGGTCAAGGAAAATGTTCCCAAGCACAATTCACTCTCTTCTGCACTCATCTTACTCCACACATCTACCCATCTCCACATCTCCACACTCGCAACTTTTGACATCACCCATTCTTGGATGAACTCCACTATTTTACTTTCCCACTATAATCTATCATTGTCTCCTTGATCATTAGTATATAATATTCTCTCAATTATTATGCTTTTTGCATATAAAATCTGCATACACACAACACTCTACATGACAACCTTTGATTACAAAAGCTCTCCTATTCCAGGACCAGTCCCAACGATGTTCCTATTCACCTTTCTTAAAAGTACTAGAGAAATAACAACCTCAGTCATCGTCATGTACCTCCATTTTAAAACTCACTAAGATCCTCTGATCTTTCTGCCTCTTCCTCATTTAGTATCTGCATATGTACTACTCTGATGCTTTCTGAAGTTTTCACTGATTTAATCAGTCATTCTCATTACACTGATGCCAAACCCCGTATTTATCTCCATTTGAAAAAAAATTCCAAGGAGACAACAAAACTGTTAAGCCCTGAAAGTTACTTAAGTGACAAGACTTGATCTCCTTCAGCAAAAACTAGTACAAAAGGTGTGAAAAATATATATATAATTAATGCATGTCTAACTATGTGGAGTCCTTTCCTCTATATTCTGTGTTGCTCTTCCCACTTAGTCTATAATGAGACTTCACTGCCTAAGAGTGGCAACCTCCAGAAATTTAAAAGGCAGGCAAACAAAAAAATCCTTTCTTTACAGAAGATTAACGACAAGGCCATAAAAATAACTTTAAAAACTTGATTAAAAGTAAACGAATAAATAAACAACAGCAGTAATAAGCAATTCAAGACTAGAATCTGCTAGCTTGTCTCTCTAGCAGCAATGGAACCCTGATGCAGGTCTCCATGAAAGCAGATCTCTACAATTAAAAACAACACAAGTCCTGACCACTACCACAACCCTATAAGCAGAGCTTTTATCACTACCCACAGCCATATCACTACTGGAGGCCAATGCCAGCAGCACAGCAGCCACTCAAGTGACAGCAGGACTGTCTGCTTGAAAAGGGATACCACAAGCTGCTATTTAAGATAACAGCAATAATTTCTGATGTACATAAGCAAACAAGAATGATGACCTATGCTCTTTTTACCCTCCTCTATGCACTGATGTAGGACAAGGGGTAGAGAAAGGAGATTATGCACCCCTTTTAAACAATGTGTCGCTTTTATTCTCTGGAAATATCAGTATGGCTGACAGCTCAAAACAGAGTGGCAATAAGTGCTATTGTAAACACAAATTTACATTATCTTTAGCAACAAAATATCAATTAATAGCTATTCCAATCCAATTCCAAAGAAATTTCAATCACAGCAGAATCAAAATCTATGTAGGTGGATGATAGCATCTGTCTAATACAGCAGAAATTGCAGAGTTGCATGAAAAATAGTTTGTCTACATCTTTGACTAATTCACCTGTCCTCTACTGTTTTGATCAGAGCAATTTACATTCCATAACTTGGAGTAGTTTTAAACAACAGCCATTTTATTTATTTTGCTTAGAGAACGTTGAGTTTAAAAGCTGTCTTTCCAAATTGCATAAGCCTAAGGCCCAGGACAGGCAACAGTTTTGTATCACATATGATCAGGAAATGTCCTAAAGAAACAGTACTTTGCACCTACTTCCACCTGTGAGATCCAAACTTGGTCTCTAAACCTTTATGTTGGTAGGTATAAAAATATTATTAGAGTTTTTGAATATTTGCTCCATTAATTTTTTTTCTCTTGTTGAAAATTCATTCTTAACATATATGCAGCATTGGAAGAGGGACAGGCAATCTATGCAACCTATCCCAAACTCAGGCTGACATCCAGACTTGTATATGCTCTCTCTACATACATATACAATAAAATGTATGCACTTCTTATATAATCAATATACAAAACGAAGTATACATAAACATTACTAATTTTCTCAAAGAGACAACAGCATTTGAAGAAATTCTCACTGTTCCACCAATGGTAACTTTCTCAGCTTTCTTAAGTGCAGCAATGCCCATGAAAAAATATTTTCCAAGATGAGACCTTTCTCCCTGCAAGCTATTTAAGGAACAGATAAAATCCTTTATTTGATTATATGCAATTTTATGCCTTTATGATATTTTAATATAAGGATAAAAGTAACAGTAATTGTGATGATGGTAGATTTTTTTTTTAAACCAAAATGAAAAAGGTAAATTCAGTGTTAATGAAAAAATATAAACTAACAGAACAGAAATTAATTCTTCACATGCAGCACTGGCAGTGCAAGCAAAGATGCAGAAGAACCTCTCTACGGTTTGCACCAGTAAATCAGAACCTCACTGTAGGAAAGCAGATGGTGCAACTCAGTTCTTTACCAGTGACAGTCTTCACTCAGAAGCAACCCAGCATCTGGTCAACAAGTCAATTAATATCCAGTGAACAATTTAAATGAGGGAGTTGGCTATTAAAGAGTAACTTATCAGCATTTGATTACATAACTCCTCCTTTTCCTTCTACAGTATCTACCCCATCCACCCTTCCAACCAGTGTTCTCTCCAAAATTCCCATTCCTGTCTCATGATCCAGTGCATGATGCACCCAGCTCACTCAACATTCGTATTTCTTTCATTTGCAATTCAACTACCTATGCACAACAGGTCTCCTCACCTGCTCTCATTAAAATACCTCCAAACAGCTTGTCTTTCCTATCTCTCGGCCTAAGGTGACTGAGAAGCAGCAGTGTTTTATCTGGCCCAGCTGGCACCAGAGTTGGCATGTGCCTCCAGCACATACAAGTGTCTCCTGCCAGGCCAGCAACCCAGCAGTACCTGTGCACCTTACATCATCCAAGCTACACATCTGCATCAGCTGACTGGCTGACTGCTCACATGTGTGTCTCTTCAATGGGCAGCTGCTAAGTCAAGAAATACATGAAGTCTCTGAAGCCACTAACCATAGCAAACACACACCATCTGAGCCAAAAAAAGCCTTGAGGAAAAAGACCAGGGGGTCACTTCCCTCTGGTGCCCTTCTAAAGTAGAATCATGTATTAAGCACCTTTTAAAGACTCATCCGTAAGGCAATCAATCCCACATATTTATAGTTACTGTATATGATATGTGAACAATAATACTTATCTTGTGTCCATTACAATACAACTTTCTGCCATTATTTCCACAATGGGAAAAAGTTTTACTTTGATACTGTGGATACCAGAAATCAGCAACACTAGGGATTACACTATACCAGTGAAAACATAATACAAATAAGTAAACTCTTTGATAAGTTTCTGAAAACAAGAAATAATGGAAATAGTCTTTTGTTTTTCTTACTTAACGTATGCAGCTCCCTTTCCCCACCAAGGAAAACAACCTTCAATTAATTTATTCATATAAAGAACAAAACCTGTAATTTTCATAAACCCTTTAAAAAGGTAACAACTGCCAAAGCTGCAACTTTTGCTTAGATGGAAAACCTCCTGAAAACAACTAAGTTTTGAATGTATCTTTATTGACTTCACTGGTCTACTTTCTCCCCTGGCTAAGGCAGGCATATTGCGCTAATACACATGGTCCCGATGTTACACACCCGACCTTTGCAAGTGCACCGCAGGACTGACACAGGATGCCATCAATTTCAGCCCAACCCCAAAGAGGCACAAATTCTACCTAAGCAAATCTACAGGCAATTCAACATGGTTACAAGTCTACAAACACAGCTCTTACAGCAAACCTACAGAAGTATCAAATCATCATAAAACTAGCGAAATATTTTTGTTTTCTAACAGGCACATAAATTTATGGCACACAAACAGCCATAGAGAAAAGTATCAGTGTGCTTAGGAAAGCTGGGTGTTTGTTCAGTGTTACAGGCAGAACAGTAGATCATTTTTAAGTCACCTTTTTCTTTGATCTTAAGAATCACTTTCTTCAACAGTTGGCCTAATCCTGTTTACAATACAATTAAACTGCTTATTAGGATAATGAAAGCTACTAGAGAAAAATTATAATTATACACTGGTAATATAAAAATTTAAGTAGAAAAAAACTCTATATTTATCTACCACAAAACCTACCTTTCTAGGAATGTAACTGCATTTCACTAACAACAGCATATTGACTACAGGACATATTAATGAAACAACACTAAACATGATTAAATCATTGTCACCAAGTATTGTATTTTGATTTTCTAACCTTTTACCTTTTTACTATGATACCATATGCATTGACTAACATAACAGCCTTCTAATGAATAACTTCATATTACATAAACAGAGAAGCACATGGCATTGAACAGGCTAACAAGTTCAACAAAATTGGAAGGAAATACAATAATCTGAAGCATTTAGGAAAAAAAAAAACCAAAACAAACAAAAACCCCACTTACTAAATGTGTTCCAAGCTGTACGGTAGTTAAGGCCCTGTATATTCTTCAAACCAAACTATACAAATTATTTCACTACAGGGGTCAGCCTCTGCACATACCTCTGCTCAGAAACAATATTTTCATTAAAAAAAAAATAATTTAAATTGTATTTCTATGCCTTAGAATTACAAAAATGACCTTGGAAGAACAAGCAAAATGTACCCAATGCTGCAATGCCTGACTAGATCCTGCAGAGTACCTTAAAACACATTTTTCAGGTGTGTGAATACCCTGTATATATTCATCTGGATCCTGTGAATGCAGTATGCCCACAGCTGCAGAATTTGTTTTTCAGGTAGCACAGAATCTATTAGTGTTTTGCTGTAAAATTCAGTATTTTACTGTTGCTAGGCACCTGACATTTAGTGCTTTGTCCTCTTGCCCTTTTACCTGCATACATTCTTTTTTTCCTTCAATTTTCTTACAATTAGAAATTCATATGATTACAATAAATATCTCATGTGCACTCAATGGGTACAGACATCAAGGGGACAAGGAACAGAGAATGAATTATGGCCTACAAAAGATTGAGAAGATGATGATTACATGAGAATGAGAGACAGAAAGACAGAAAGAGCTACACAGCCAGGATAAACAGTATCACAACAGTGAATCCCCCTCAGTCCACAAGCAAAAGAAAAGAATTTCTCAACTGGCCCGCACGGGTAACACCACGGAAGGCAAGACAGTGGAGAACAGATGCCCAGAAAGCTAACTAAAAACCTCTTTAGAAATAACTAATATTAAGATTAATCAATTACCACATTGAATTATGAGTCAGAATTATGTGTACATTGATACAACAGATAATACTGCCATGGAATTTATTCCCATTTCTCACAGAGAGCACAAGGCTCTAAAGAATATTGTCTAGAAACACAGTTACAGTTGCACATTCATACTTACATGAGGCAATTCCTGATTTTTTTCAGGTATTTACTGTATAACTGTAATAGTATCTGAACACATACTGTTAGAAATTTTTATTTTCCTGGGGTTTCATAGATGGTACTGGGGAGTGAAAAGCAGCCAAGAAACAGCTCCGTAATCTACAACATTTCAAAGCTATACTATCACCTCAAAATTACAGAGGACATCTATGAATTCTGTAACATGGCACTGTTTACCTGGCAAGTGCCTGGATTCTACATCATTTCATGGAGGTCACTAGAAAATGGACACTCTGACCACAATAATCAGGGAAGGGAAGAACTGTTCCTGAGTGTATTTCCACAAGTTTTCTTCTACTGTATAGATTTAAAAAGCAAACGAAGTCATACATGTAGTTCAACATCTATCCTACACTGTAATAATTATTAATATACTCAAAACAAGCTCGATTTATCCCCAGAGTAAACTATTTTCATTTAGTTTAATTAAGGCTGTGGGATGTACCCCAAAGAGAAAGTTCCCCCAATACAATATGTTCCAGTAAGACAAGTTGTTACAGCACTTCACAGAAAATGAACAGAGCTACTCAGTTAGTCATACAATTTGGTCTATGGACCTGAGAATCTCTGCACATGGTTTATCATGGAAGAATAGCAACCTTTGGACTAGGAGGCAGAGGCCAACCAGCAGGCGTCACAGCACATAACAATGGAGAAAGACATGCAACCATAACTATGGGCCATCTAAACCTCAGCAACCATGTCAGAAGTCCACCAAACTTTGAGAGAAAGGGTCTGCCTTACTTTACAAGATTTCTATGTATCTTAAGCAGCTATGGATTGACAAGTAACACTGTATATTATTCTGAGACTAATAAGCTCAACAGTTGCTCCTCCCACATCAATAGAAAATAGTATGAAGACAGTTCACTCATACAGACAAACATGCTCCAGTGCATCATTCAACAAAACTACTCTGTTATGACTCTACTATATGTGATCTCTCTTGTAGCCTAGCTGCCTTGCTACAATTTATCTGGAGTTAAAATAAACATATGCACATTGAGTTTAATGATAGGAAAACAAAAAGTAGAGTATTCAGCTTCACCACCTTACTGCTTAAAATATAATTCAGGTCTGCTTAAGACTTGAACTTGTTGCTCCAAGGAGACTGTATTTGAGATGTGATACCTAGCTCACTAATCTAGTACTTCAGGCAAAGCCTAAGCTCACTATTCTGGGTACCATCTTGCTGTTTTATTATCCTTCCTCAAGATAAGCTTCTTTCTTTCAACCGTTTCAATATTTCTCTGCTTAGGTATCCCAAGTTTATTTATTCCCTAAGGAATAAAGATTGTTCTTCCTCTCAGCTGTGCTGTATTTTCTGCTTCTCAACACTGTAGAGGGCAAACAACCCTATGAATTACTTTCCTCATATATTCCTAATCTATATTCATTTTCAAATATTTAAGATATGACATAGAAGCATGAAGAGACAAAAACCTGCATTAAAGAGCTTACAGTCTCACACTTCTCTTTGAGATAGGTAAACAAACATCAGTATAGCCACTTTATAAATATGAATAAAAAGATGGCAAATGATTTAACTAAGGCCACAGAATCAATATGTATCAGAGTGGTAACCAGAAACAAGATCACATGATGAGATCTCCAGCCTATACCCAATCCCCTCTGTGAACTGTGCTGTCCTGCAATAATGTGGACTGATACTACAGTAACTCCAAACAGTCCCATTAAAGCTGTAAAACACCACTCCGACACCCAGAACAAGCATTTAAAAATAAACCACAGCAAAACAAAACACAAACAGCTCATTCTCATGATCTTACATACTTAGTTTTCAGTTCTCCAATTCACATAACATTAGCACTGTTTGAAAAATAAAACAGGATTTCTCAGCTATTGATTAAAGAGAAATTTTAGAAGACAGTAATAGTGGCCTCTTTTTATGGAGAGTTTAACTAAGGCTCAAAATGAAGAAATTTTCCTGTCAGAACTGGATTCTAGCATTATAATAAAAACAACTGGTTTACTGTATTTGGGTTTCATTCTTATTTGACATGCACTTTCAAAGTAAAAACGTCAACCTCTGTGCACCTCTTGTACCTCATCTGTATAAACTAACAAATTGTATTTCTCTATTTCACAACTGGGAAAACTGGGGAAAGGGTTAAGAAAGAAAGAGAAAAAAATTAGTATGAGAGTCTTATCTACAAAGGTTTAACTACAAATAAGCAAGGTAGTTAAAGCCTACTAACTCCAGAATAAAATAAAACAAACATAAAAACAACCAAAGCCAAACAACTTTTCTTAACCCAGGCTTATTCCATTTGACTAGGAAAGAAATAATACCCTTGCATTCCATATGCATTCTTGATTATATTGTAATATGCTTAGCATTCATTCAAACCTAAGACATTACAACAGATTAATAATTTTAAGGCATAAATTTATTTAAATACTGTTTCATTTAAAGAATAGAAAATAGTCTTAAACAAAAGTTTTCACTAACTCTTAGAAGATTCAGTAGGTCCTAAAAGTCACACAGTTATTACAGTGCTGCCAGAAACATACTCTTTGTAGATTATTAGTTCTGACATCTGCCCAGATAAGCTTTCAAGTTAAACAATCAGAATTCTGAATTAAAACTGAAGAAGAGCATTCACCCCTCCCCAAATAAACCAATGTACTTCAGTGTAACAGCAGCAACTTAGGTAATTTCAAAACTTGCAAAAAAGAACCAGGAAAATATGTTAATGATCATCACATTAATTTTTCACTACATTGTACAGCAATAAAAAGGAGTTTACACTCTGAAGGAAAAGTTGAGAAACTTTGATAGAGGCCAAACTCGTCTGCACAGTAAACTGGTATCACAATGTAACTCTAACAAAGAGCAATTTTAGGGTAGCTATGTCCCCTTTCACCTGCGGCTTTCTCCCCTCACTTGAGTCCTAATGCAAATGTTGTATTATAAAACTTTTGTTTTCCTTTGAGCAGATTCCCAGCAACCCTGACAAGACCACGTCCATCCAAGTAAGTGACTTCCACTGAGAGACATTCTAAGATTTTAACAACCAACATACTACATTTCCCTAAATAAAGCTTTATTGCATGAACAGTAACTATCTTGATTGTATGCTGGCTGTATGATTCAGTACAACTAAAACAAAATTCCCCCTTCAACTATGTAAAATATTCACTTCACACTTTAAAAGAAAGGCCTTAGACACCTGACTGAAACACGCATTACAATTTTTGTCTTGAGAGGGGAAAAGCAAATTTTAAGAAAAATTAATAAAAATGTCATCCATTTATTTGTTTCTTGTCTTGCAAGTGACTGCAGGTCTTGGGACAAAATTAAGTGCAAAAGATTCCACAAAGTCAAGTCCATAGCTATGCAAGATGAAAGCCTTCATTAGGGCATTATTCAAGGAAGGGCCTGCAAGGTCAGCTGGCCTCCTTCTCTAGGGCATTCCTGGCTCATTACCTGTTGCACATGTATTGGTGTTCTGGCCAGGCCAGTGCCTGGTGTGGGGGTTCCCCTGTGCTCTGCTTGCCATACTATTCATACCACAGGGTATTCAGGTACATCTTGTGGGGTTTTGTGCTGCTGTCTGCTCTGAATTTTGTCCTTCAGTTTTATTTCAGCTTGCACTTTAACACAACCTCTTCTTTTATTTAAAATTACCTCCCTTTAACTGTTTAGACCCTTCAAAACCCTCGGAAGATTTCATTTTCCCTTCTCACACAAACTGTTAAGTAAGCCAAGCAAAACATATTTATTTATCTATCAATTTTTTTTTTTTAATCAATTAGTCCCTTCAGCCTTCCTAACATTTTGTTGCTCTTCCCTAAGTTTCTGTTAAGTTACCCTACCTGTTGCAAAGGCTCTGAAGTAAAACAGTATTCCAAACACAGTCCCATAATCTTGTACAAAAATCCATCTCCCATTTGTCTAATGTTTGCTCAGTGCCACTGCAGATGCAACTTAAACTCCTTCTGAATTTTACAAAGTCTATATATCATATTGCAAATTGGGACCTGTCCTTCCTGTCAGAAGCATGCACAAATCCCTTTCATATGAAAGGGAGTTGGGTTCACACAACTGACAGGATTATCAGGCCCATGGTATCACTCCTATCCCTTTTTCAGCAATACTGCTTTCCAGGTTATTCCCTCACAATGAATACCTGTTTTGGATTACGGGCCCTCAACTGTTTTAGCTTGCATTTTTCAAACTAAATCTCATTTGTACTTTCCAACTAAGTGCCTAATTTCTTTAGATTACCTCTTGTTTTCTGAAAGAAAAGAACCTGATTTGTGTTTAACTCTTCTACCACTGCCTGCTAAGGCTGCAAGTGTAGTATTCAACCACTCAAAGTTAAGCAAAGCAGACACTAAATATAGCTAAAATGGTTAAACTTGTATTACTACGTGCATATGTAAGCACTGATGATACTCTTTTAGCACCTAAAACTGCTGTGACTCACCAAATCTATTCTTTATACTTCGTTCTATTTTTGTTTATGGTCCTTCATCCAATTTTTCATTAAGATGGCTATCCATATACATACATAATTTCTTAACAAGAGATTTTGAGATGTATTTGAATTTCAGAAAATATGTAAAATTTTACTATAGCTACAACTTTCTATTCATTTACTGGGACCTTGAATCTGCAATCAGATCTAGCAAACAACCCAATCCTGTACTTCTCCATACTCACTGAACTGTGTGCAGATGCTGTTGCAGTATCAGATCCTAATTTTAAACACTAAGCAAGAATAACAAAAAAGCTCTCTTAAAGTAATTTTTGCTTAGAAAATTCCAGGCTTCTTATTATTTTTTCCCTGATATTTTTGCCATTGTATTAATAAGAACAGAATCCCTTTTATCTAGTTCTTAAGCTCATGCTTTTTTTTTTTTCTTTCCCCCTTTATTTTATTTTTTTAAGAAATCAGTACTATTGTTTAATTTCTTAGAGGCATCTTGAAGATCAAATGACTTATAAATATCTTCAGATCTTTCAAGAACCCCCTCTATTTGTCATCAATAACTACTTCATATGGTTCTGATTTTTAACTGCTCACTGTTTTTCATCCTTCTATATATGGAATTTCAGGAAATTCAGCATAATGGCTTGTCTTAATAATAACTTTATGCAACTTCTCAATTATGAACTGACCACTTTCCTCTCTATTTGACTTCCCCTTACCTCCCCAATATTTACAACTGCAAATTTTTATTCACCTTAAGCTATTATTAGCTAATTACTACTGCCTTTGCCAAAAGCTTACAATATGTATGTGTTGCCCACCTTTCAGGAATTCTCCACAGAACTAACACAAACTTATTTTACCTTACAACTAGTTCTTTCATATCATTTATCTTAATGTAGATAAATAACTTTGAAAAGCAAACTGATTTTCAGTTCACTTAGGCACACTTCATTCACACATTTAAGCTTACAAGGTCTCTCACTCCCCCAAAATAGACGAAGATCCACAACAGAAATAAATGTATCACTTACACTCGCATAAAAATCAACAGAACCTTATACCAACACGAGGTCACATCAGCCCAGTTCTCTATAGGATTATAACCTAATCAACCAATAAGATAAAAAACAGGCTATATTCCATGTTAGCTTTCTTTTTACCTACTGTATGTTTACCAACAAAAATGTAAATGTATGTCCACATTACTGATGTTTACATGTATTACATGTAATACCAAAATATTTTCGTAACATTATAAAATAATTCTTCAAGAAGGATTTGGAAAATGCTTTACTAATTCATCTCAATTGAGATGAAACATCCAATTTGCACTACATCCAAGGGAATTACACTCTGTTGCTGTAAAGTCTTACAGAACTACATTAACAAGTACAGTCTATCAATGGTTATCGGCACTGTGGCTTTTGACTGCTCACTAAGAACCACAGTGCATAAATTACTTCACCTGTCAGACAGCTCAAAGCAACACAGGCACTAAGTTTGAATGGTTCAGACTTTCTCTATTATAAATTACTTTTTCCAGTCAGAGAGAAGGGAGGGCAGTGCAAGGGAGAAGGGGAAGACAGGAGACGCTATCATGTATTCAACTATTACCTATCATAAAACCTACCAGAATTGTATCACAAAGTTAAACAATTCACTTCTTTAATGAAGCCTAACATACATTCCCAAAGACACACAACAAAATTCCAGAACAGTCAAATGAAAAAGTTATTCAACAAAAAAATACACACCTCAGGACCTGCCTAGAAAAACCATAACCCAATGAATGTTTCGCAAAACATTCCGTTTGATCAACAGGACTCCTGACCTCATACAAATAAATCAACTTTCTAATTTGTTTACATAGTAATTTTAAGTAAAAATGACAGCATTATTAGTGGCAACACAGCAAAATGAGCAAGTGGTCCATGTAGCTTGAGATGTTATCCCAATTAACACACTATGCCAGATGTTTCATAGAAAGAAGCCACTTTTATCACAGAACATCCCACATCCAAAGCTGCAAACACATATTCCATGTAGGTGCACACTACTGAATCCCTCTGAATTCAACAGGGTCTCCATGTGCCATGCAGAGCTCTCACTTTCCAGTACACATGACATATGATTGGATAAAAATTGACATAAAAGTTGATAGGCCTCAATTTGTCTGGCTTTGCCTGGAAAGTCATTACAGTAGTGAGGCCAAGATTATATTCATACTTGAGGTTCCCAAGACACACTTTTTGTTTTCCAAGGGTAATTGCTCAGCAGTTCATGAAAATCTAGCCTTATATGAAACCTCATATTATGTTCTTCAACACAGACAAGCTAAATCTTTTAACAAATTTATCATTAGAACATTTTTTCTTTCCCTAGAACCAAATACTGTCCTCCCTACTACACCCTCTAGGTTAAAGCTAAACAAATGTTAACCTAGCAGAGACATGTGTACATACAGCCTTATTACTGCACATGGAAGAAGGGGAACTCAACTGGGAAATTGTTCACATCCAACTTAGATTATGTGAGAAGCAACACTGAGTAAAGCAGCAATTCAGAAGAAACAAAACCAAACAAAAACCAAAACAATGACTAAAAACCAGTTCACCCCAAAACCAATAACCTCGACAGTTTATTTCAGAATGGCCTAATCACAGAGATTATGATAAGACATTTTGAAAGACTCTTCATCTTAACCGTTTATCACCTTTTTTTCTAAATCCCAAATAAACAAAAACTCTTTAAATTATTTGTATGTAATCTGTTATATATGTATTCAACAATTGTATTTTAAATAGTGTCAATACCAGTATGCCAATAATAAAAACAACATTTTTGTATGTCTGATTCTAATTTAAAAAGTAATATCTTATTAAAAATTAATAGTCATTAGAAGGCTAAATTAACATTAATTGTGTTAACTGTCACTACATATAATGACTTTCAAAATACACATGAAAACAGAAATGACATACAATCTTCTAATGCAAAAAGTTAGGCCATTAAAACACTTACAAAATATGGAAATAGAAATAAATGGGTAAAACCAAAAAACTATCATTTTGCAAATTAGATGTAAAATCTAGTCAAGTAACAAATTACATGGTCCAACAGAAAAACTCAAGAAGCAAAAAACTACTTTCTATGATGTGACAAATCTTCAGCAACACTATCTCAATACTATGTAGGAGAGGAAGAAAAAAAAAAAAAACAAACAAGAGGGAATGCTATCCTAAAGCAAGCTTCCCACTTAATTTCTAGGCCTGCCAGCAATCATAAACTTTGCTAAGGCTATTAATAATGGTAGTTTCTTTCCTTAACCTGGATCTTAAAGCAATCATTTATCACCACCAAAAAAACCCTGAAATTTCAGTAACTACAAATATCTGACTAAGGTTTTCCAGCCATCACTGTAACTCAATAACTGCTCCACTGTGCTATGAACTCTACAGCTTCAAGCTGGAAGTCAATCTAGGACAACCAATAGAAAGTGCACCTGTACAATTACTGCATTTCCTAATTCAGAAGGCCAAACCAGAGACAGATAAAGCTTGTGTGTACTCAGCTCACCAAAAGAGAAATCCAAAAGCTCATACTTATTTTGTATNCAAACAAGAGGGAATGCTATCCTAAAGCAAGCTTCCCACTTAATTTCTAGGCCTGCCAGCAATCATAAACTTTGCTAAGGCTATTAATAATGGTAGTTTCTTTCCTTAACCTGGATCTTAAAGCAATCATTTATCACCACCAAAAAAACCCTGAAATTTCAGTAACTACAAATATCTGACTAAGGTTTTCCAGCCATCACTGTAACTCAATAACTGCTCCACTGTGCTATGAACTCTACAGCTTCAAGCTGGAAGTCAATCTAGGACAACCAATAGAAAGTGCACCTGTACAATTACTGCATTTCCTAATTCAGAAGGCCAAACCAGAGACAGATAAAGCTTGTGTGTACTCAGCTCACCAAAAGAGAAATCCAAAAGCTCATACTTATTTTGTATATATTGCAGATCTATATTATCATTAACTGAAATGAAAAAATATCATATTTCTAATTCAGAAACAGAAAATTACATTCCTTAACCAACATACATATAACTTTATTCTAAATTAAATATAAGTATCAATATATATAGCATCTAAACAACTATATACACAATCATTTAAAAATCTTTCCCATAAACAATCACTCAAACTTAATAAAAAATAATTTTTAAAAAAGTCATCTGGTAACTGAACAGTACCATACACAGTAATTTAAAATACTCAATATGAACTCCATGCTACAATGAAAAATAACCTGTATTAAAAAAAATCTATATAATTTCTAAGAAATGCAATCTTATTTTTAAAACCTGCAGAAATTTACTATTTTACAAGTAATGAAAAGATTATTTAGCTCTTTATACTCTAAAATAGAAAAGAATAATATATGCTGCTAGTAATTGATAACAATATAATTTGTGCAAAGCAGTCTACCTTCCTGCAGATACATTTTTATTCAACGTCTAACCCCACTAAGCAGTAAACAAATTTACATATATCAACACATTTCAGTGCTCAAAATATTAACCTAAGTTTCTGTAACTACAATAACATGATCTCTTAGTAACAGTCCTTTAGTACCGTCATTCTAAAACAATCAAAAAAATGGCCTCTGACATATATTGTTTGTGTACTTGGGATCCCTTCAAAGTTTAAGGCTTGCAGATGTAAAATAAAAATAACTACAAAACAGAATCACCTTTAACTGATCACTGCACCAGACGAGAAAGCAATTACAAGTTTTTTCTGCTTTATTTTATAGCATTTTAAAAGAGTAGGGATATTTTTATTATTGCACACACTGAAAACTAAATATAACCCCGCACTCAAAAATACTACTGCAACAGCTTGATAGCACTCACCGCAAGTAATACTGTTTTAAAGCGAAGGCAGCGTTAGAACAACTTCTGGGAAAGTTAAACTCTTCTACAATTTCTCCCCACTGATTCTTCTCTGATACCTGTCAAAAACAACACACAAGCCGAGATACACAACGTACACGTAAACATGTTGCTGACAGCGAACATCACAAAAAAAACACAGGCTGCCATGAAGCAAATAGATAAATATATAAAAAGAAACAAACATGAATGTATATGGGATTTAGGACTATATATTTTACTGACAGTCGGTAGTATTCCCCTTTCGGGAATAATCCCGCTTCTTAAGGGTCTTTTACTACATTTATTTTTTAACATACACATTATTTTTTTCGGGGGGAACGGCCGGGAGTGGTGATATTGTTTTGGGGTTTGTTTGTTTTTGTTTTTACTGCCTGGACAATAACCAATCGGGAGTCCCTCTGTCGCCCCCTTTTAAATCCTAACGCGGTCCGTTAAAAACCCAAAGAAGTTTAAAATAATGCAGGGAAGTGCTGGCGGGGGCGCCCCCTGGGCTGCGGGGCGCGGGGGCGCCGGCCCGGGGGGTCCCCCCAACACAGATCCACAGACACAGAGAGGCCTTTCTTTTGAGGCCTACATTTCTGTCCCCAGCCTTGAAGCCTAAAGATGGCTATTTTATTACACACCGTCTTGGGTGCCCCTTTTGTTATTTTTCCCCGGGAAGGGCTCGGAGGGCAGCGCCCGGCCCCCCCCGGCTGCGAGGATCGTTCCCTAGCCCATGCTCCGTGCCGATTATCGATGTTAAACATGCCCGCTAATTTTGAGTTGCACTAAAACTGCACTCAGACTCTCTCCTCTGTCTCTCCCTCTGCAAGAGAGACACGCACAGAGCTGCCACCACAGCCGAAAAAAGCCTCCTCTCGCCGCCTAGCAGCTCCCTGCTCCCCCCTCGCCTTCCCGCGGGAGGGGGGCATGGGCGAGGGGGTCCGGCGGAGGCGGAGGAGGCAGGAGTGGGGTGCGCGCCGTACCCCCGGGTCCCCCTCCATCGCTCCGCCGACAAGGCCGAGCCACCAACCTGCCTATCTGCTCGCTTCCTCCTTCCACCCCCCACCTTCTCTAACCGGCTTTAAATAGGACGGTTCCCGGCCACCCCGGCTCCCCCCGCCACCCCCGGGGGTCAGAGGAGACTTTTGGGAAGAGGTTAGTGGGAGGGAAACCCAAATTAAAACTTCCACTCACCTTCCCAAATCCGCCTAAAGTGGTGACTCTGGTATAGAGAGCGTGAAGATCCAGCTCCTTCCCACCCACCACGGGGATCTTCTTAAAAGGAGACCTGCCAAAGGAGATACACACAAAACACCACAACTTGTCAGCTCTGCCCCCTTTTCTCCCCTCGCTGGGGCTGCCGTGTCCTTCAGGGAAGGGGCTGGAAGTTGGATCTGGTCGGTTTAAAAGCCTCCCCCCCTCCCGTTCCATCTCCCCATTTTCCTCACCCTCTGCTGTGGTGAAACTGCCGCAGCTCGTCCAGGAAAGCGAGTCCCTTTCTCCGCTGGTCTGCGTGGTTTTTACCCGTCGAATTTGCCATTTTTGTAATAAAAAAGGTTCTCGTAAAAAAAAAATCCAATTAAAAAAAAAAAAAACGGCCGACAACAACAACAACAATCCCCGGCTCCTCCTTGTCTTTAAGAGACCCAGGTGCCCGTGCTCGGCCGGGGATCAGCCATGGAGAGGGGCTTGTTTAAAAAAAAGTTTAAAAGGAATAAGGGAGCCCCGAGAGTGTGGTAATTGCGAGTCCTGTCTCCACACAACACACGGGCGAAGAGGCAGGGAGGGAGAGGGGCACCTCTCAGTAATTCCTCCTCCCGCGGCTGCTGCCTCTCTCAGCACCACAAACCCAGCCGATCCAGCCTGCACATGAGACTCAACATGGTGCTGCTGGATCACACAATGAATTGGGTTACTGTTGTGGTGGGGCGGGGGGGGAGCCGGAGTGAGGTATTGACAGTGTGTGTGTGTTACAGCCGCGGCTCCATGCGATCTCCCTCCCTCGCTCGCTCGCTCCCTCGCTCGCTCCCTTACACACACACACTGTACAGCTACGGCGGCGGCGGCGGTGGCGGCGGCAGCGGGATTCACTTCTCTTCTCGCTCAGACAAAAAGATCTGAGGCCGCCGTGCTTCTGCCTGGACGAGAGCGCGACACAGCGGGCCCCGGAGGCCGGTCCCGGTACTGCAGGAGGCAGCTCCAAAGGC
>VZRX01006193.1:0-42751 GCA_013398075.1 Notiomystis cincta
CTTAACCACTCGGCCACGACTACGCATGTAAGAGGCCTTCGCGCCTTTCCATAACCGGTTACCCAGGAAGGAGCGGGGTCAGGCTCACTGTGTGTGTCGTACAGTTCACCGCGCTGCATACGCTCTGTTTAGAGCAAACCCGAACGGTTCGGCTTGGCTGAGTCCCNTGGGTGAGGCCCGCGGGAGAGGCCTTTTTTTTTTTGGTTGGTTGGTTAGTTGCTTTGGCTTTATGGCCTAGGTTAGGAGCAGTTGTGGAGAGAGCAGTCCTCTTAAAACCAGGAACACTCCCCAGCTGACGTCCCCCATAGCGCCCGGGAAGCCGGGGCAGGCATTTCTGAGGAAAGTCCATTAAAGGTGGCTCTCGCCTATCGCCCTGTTAATAGATCAGACAAACGTAGAGGTGTCAGTCTCCAGCCTTCCAGTGCCAGCTCCACCTCCCCTCTGGTCAGAGACACGCGGGGGATGAGGTGTCCCGAGGAGGGCACACTGCCCATAGTGTCCGTGAATGCTGTGTATTATTATATTTGTTTAGAAATGCAAGGAAGCGGTTTAAAGAGAGAGGTCCTGTCAAGCTAAACAGAGCACTGCCATCTCCTTAGGTCAGCTGAGACAGAAAACACAGTGCTTGTACCCTCCTGTTGCCAGGATAGCTCAAAAATCAGCCTGTGATGAAGTGGGGTCTGCAGTCCTTAAGATCTCCAAGCAAAGCCTCTCGGTAACAAGGTATTTTACAATTCTCTGAGTATTTCAATTAAGCCCTGTCTGAATTCCCTGGTCCTTAAACTTTTATTTCATCGTTCCATTTTCCTCCCCACATATCTCAGGTCTCTGTTAACACCCCAGCCCGACCCATGGCAGTGCTGCTGGGGGAGATGTGTTGGGTAGAAGAGTTGTGAGCCTTTGCTGGGTTGATGTGATGGAAGAAACTAAATACTGTTGATGCTGCTCCAGCTCTTTTAAGTGGTCCCTTGGCCAGGACTCTGTGTCATGTAGGTAAATTCAATCCAGAAGAAGTGGATTTTTGGGTGGAATTTTTACATTCATCTCTTGCAGCTGTGGAGAGTTTAAACTAATCACAATTCTCCCCAGTATGCTATCATCTCTGTAATTTGAAAAAGGATCAGGAGCCCACAGGCTTGGAAAATCTTGAAGAAACTCTTGTCCTGAAATACATCATCACATGTGGAAAAGACCACTTGCTACATCATCTTAAAGGAGCTTAAGAATGCCGAAATCCAGGATCATTCTGGCATTCTTTCAAATGGCCTTAGAAATCTGAGTACATTCTCTTTTGACTGCAAAACAGCTTCTTTCCCTTTCCATCAATCCTGTGGCTATCAGTGTGTCTATTGCAAGGTGCCAAAAATGTATGGAGTGTCTATGGGAAAACGGTGCCAAAGTCAGGGGTGCCTCGAGGCCTTCTCCCATGTACTCATTGCAGCATTTGCTCAGTTGGAAAGCATTTGAAACCAAAAAGAAAATGAAAAAAAAAAAAAANGACCTTTAAAAATTGTTAAACTGAAAAGACTGGTTTTGTGCAGATTGCTGCCTGCTGTTTAGATCCTTGTTGTTCAAAACTTCTGAAAGGTCTGTTGCAATCAAAGAGACTTACTGGGTCAAATTGATTCCAGACTAGTCCCTGGAATCACACTGAGGTGAATCTGACATACTGGGCCTTCAGCTAAACTGTGGCCAGGAGAAAGGAGTTGAGGTCATGCCCTGAATTTTGTCTTCTCTCAGGAAATCAGTGAAGTGGCTTCAAATCATGTCTCCCACTGACCGTTTGGGGCTTGTATCGGTGCAAGTGGAAAGGTTACTGACTGATGAGGGCTGGAAAAGTACAGAGTGACCCTTTGATGATGATGGCTTTTTTTTTGTTGATATATTTTCTCAATATATCCTTAGGACGAGAGGACAGAAAGCTGGAAGGCTGTCCTGGGTGGAAGCCATAATGTTCTCTAATGCTCAAGCTACTGAAAGCTTTCTCAGTGGTGCTGATAAAACTGGATTTTGCCACAACAGTGATGAAGACAAAAAAACTTTCTAGGACAGGATGTTAATTTCCCTCTTCTATTTTCTCTGGGAACCAAAGTGAGCCTAAATTGAGGTTGACCAGAACTCTTTTCAGCCCTCTTCTCTGAACAATGAACTCTCTGGGGCTCAGATAATGACAGAGGGCAGCAGAGCCAGGTAATACCCAAGTTGTTTCTGAGTGCTACCCATTGCCAGACAAGAGGGAAATGATTGCAGGGAGGCACTCTTCTTTTTGATATGGTGATAGCATGTTGCAGGCCTTTTTGCCTTGCAATCCAGAAGTTGGGATAGAGGTAATGCAGTGACTGCCTCTCCCCAAGGTATTCTGCCACCTCCAGCATGTGTAGAACAGTTCAACTCCTTGCTCCCAGTCACAGGTTATTACTCTAATCCTGTTCCTCGTCACAGTCCAATATAACATCATTTTGAGTGACACCACTTATTTCCTATTAGTAGTACAGTGCATCAACATGAAAAAATTTAGGGCTGAATCTAGATTTTTTGATCATAATTTTAACCAATATCATGCATTCTTGTGAATTTTTATTCTACTAAAGATACCAGACTGGGAGACAAGTTCTTGAAAGACCTCTTGGCAGCAAAACTAACAGTGTGTGCAAGATTCCTCATATAACACTGGTTTGTGATGTTGAGAGACAGCCTTGGATCAAAGGACAGTTTAAGCTGGAGGCTATCCCAGTCTTAGACTTCACTGTCAATCCTTCAGTCAAAGGTGCCAGCTCAGAGGGTGGATTTTCAGTTCAGTTTGCTGGCACAGCTGCCTTACCCATGAGGGGCATGAGGACTGGAACAAGTTCCTCTGAATTAATAATTTCAAGGTTAGAGTATGTGAGCACCCACCACCTGTTGCCTGGGCTACACAGTTCTCTTGTAAAGGAAACTGTTCCTGAGAGGAATGGGTAAGTGTCCAGAATGACAATCTTAGCCCTTGCTGTGAGGGATAAACATGCTTTTGGATGTTTGTAAACATACATGCTCATTTTCAAATGAATGTGACGTTGTAGTGCTTACCAAGAGAAGCAGAAGATTTTTCAGGACAGTATACAAAACAAAAAAATGCTTGTCTGGGGGCCTTTTAATGAACATGGCATAACCCTCAGATCTTCTTACAACCATGACATTTCGATCTCCGTGAGGGCATAACAAACATTGGAAAGTCGTTTCTGGAAAAAAACTGTCAGCTTGTAAGGCTGTGTAACAAGGAGGTCACACATCCACATCAATGATAATTATGTGTAACTTCAAATAAAAATGGTGTTGCCAGGCAGTGTGCAGCTTTACTGCACCTGCGTTCTCTGGCACCAAGGGTGTCGGTCCCTGTAAAGTGGAGCAGAGGGAGGCACATGGTGCTAAGGCAGGTCAGCACAGAGAACATATCACAAGGTAAAAATGTTCCATTTAACTGACAGAAATAATAAATTGTAGTAAATACAAGATAATTGGCCTGCCAGGAAGGACCTATGCTGTGAGAACGTGAGTAGGAAGGAGAAAGCATCAAGCAGAGAGGACTGGGGACTACTGTGGAAAAATCCTTTGTGCTTGCTGCCCATTGCACAGCTGTGGTGAGAGGCAAACACCATGTAAAACCAGCCTAGCTGAGGGAGCTGAAACCAAAGCAGAGATAGTGTTCCATCACCCTTGCCAAGGCTGGAAAATATTTTTCAGGGATGATTCTCCCAGAAGAGTTGTGAGCTAGGAAAATCTATCCCGTAAGCCATAGGGGCATGGTGTGAATTGTGCTTTTTGTGTGAACTCCACATTAATATCCTGCTCCTCAGTGAGGCTGATTCAGACTTTTCTTCCTGAGGCCCCAGGGTACTGCATCTCAGAGGGAGACAGATGTGGCAGCTGACAGGGCTGGTGTTGTCACACATCAGGTTCCAGATACACTCCTTTGTTTCACTTCACAGCAGTGCAATTTGTTTCACTGCTTCTTTTTCTCAGTCCAAGAATCCTGGTCAGTGAAAATATATGTTAAGTAGAATATGTTACCTGTGTAACATGAATGCCATTTGCAATGTGTGGTTTTGTACAGGCTTTTACAGTTAAAAGACTTAAAAGAATGGCAAGAAGAACAAAGTCTTTTACAGATGAAAGCTTCTTCATAAAACCTCTCTCTAGAAGCTGAAATGCTTAAAAGAGATCTTCATCTCTGTAAGTGAATAATGAGGTTTTCATTTAGACTTGAAATAAACAGGATTTTTTTTCAGTGCAGTTTTCAAAAGGGAAAATGGTTAGGGGCAAAGTGAAAATTAAAAGCTAGGACCTCACTGATTTCAGCCAACTCAGGATTTCATACAGAAGGTGAAAATCCAATCCATCTTATTGCAAGTATCTGTTCCTTGCTGGAGGACAGGAACTGGTAGCTCTCCTTCCAGTTCCAGGCTGCATCTCCCAGCAGAGGGCATTGCAGAATGACATTAACTGTTTTTCAGAAATCTGGCAGAAGGTAAATTGAACTTCAAGGGGTTGTTTGGCTGGCCTAAAATTTATTTTCATGACCTCCACTGGAAGAGTAGATAATCAGTCGTTTAAAACCAAAAAGATGCTGCTAGCAAACTGTAGCTGGAAGATAAAAGGAATGTTTCCTTGCACTCTAAAAACCCATAATGCCTGGAAAAGGAAGCAAATGCCAGAAAGCATTTGTTCTTCAGTTTCTCTATCACACAGTTTATTTTCATGTTTTAGATTATGGTGTGGGCTGAATTGCAAAGACATGTTTCAGGTTCAGATCCTCTTGACATTCTGTAAAAAATAATAAACTATCTCCTATAAAAAGTAAATGCAGAAATAAAATGATAATGAGAATGAGAATGATAATGATGTAAGCAACAAGGAGAAGAGAGAAACTTCAACAGTTTCAGTAGATGTGGATAACAAACATAATTTAAAATAGTGGAGATAAGAAAGGAGATTTCTCAAAAGATGGGGATGTGCTGTGTATGAAACCAAGAAGCTACAGGGTACCCTGAGCAGTGCATAGCCTTCAATGCAGGCTTCTCTCTGCCCTGGCATCTTCCCTGAGCCCTGTAGCCCCCCACACATGGCACATCAGGAACACATTGAGGGGGCAGACAGGGCTCTAGCTATCATGCAGGCAGGTCTTCTGATCCTATCCTCACATTCTGGCTGGTCCTGTCACATAACAGTTGTGCCAATCCACCTTCTGGAGGCAGTGTACATAACACAGGCCTTCTGTTAAGTCTTTGTCTTCAGGCAGTGTTCAGTCCAGCTTTTTGTGTGGTCACCCAGCACACTGAGTGGGCACATAACCTTGGCAGAGGAGAGTGAGGGATTGAGGGCAGGAGAGGCTGAGAAATGTGTGGAGCAACAGTATGTTCTCTTGTTTAGCATTTGTTCTTTGGCAGGTCACAAGAGGATTCAGTGTGTTTGAAAGTAGTCATCATAGTTTTACAGGTGGAGAAACTGAGTCATCCAGGTGGTTGTAGCCTGCCCAGAGTCATCAGATAAAATCAGGATAGAAGTACTAAGAGCACTCCCATCTCTTGTGTTGATAAAGTCTCAGCTTTGCTGTACACTCACTGAGCTGCACCATGTCATTGTGCTGTGGTGAGAAACACTTCCAAGCTAAAGAAGTGCAGCTGGGCAAGAGTTAAAAAGCACATTCTGCCACTTTGATTCTTGATAACGTTCTCGCTCAGGTTAGTTTACAGTGTTAAAACCAAAGGGACTTGAACAGAGCAAAGGTCCTGAATCTGAATTTCAATGAATGATATTGAGGGAGTGGTTGGGGTATTTTATACATACCCTAAAAATGCCTAATAGGCATTCAGCTCTGGAGGACTTAAAAGGACTGTAACCTTTCCTACAGTTTAACAACACATTTCTCCATAAAACTAACTTAAGAGAAATTCCCTGCATTCCCACACTGAACACTTAGCAGTCTTTTCAAACTTATGATTTAGCAGTAAATATAGCTTATAACCATAAAATTAAGGTTATGTGGACTTGTAACTTTTTATTTTATGCTAGCTCTGTGGGCCACTAGCAATTTCTACAGAGGTTACTGTCCTGAAGTCTGCAAAGAATTACATGAATAAACTAAGAAGAAACAAAACTCAGAAGAGTAAGAAGAAACAGAAAACAACCCTCAGTCTTTAAACAGACACATTGGGTGTTTAAGGGGAGAAGGGCATACAAAAGGAACTTCTCATGCTTTACAATTTCAGTTTCTTTTAAGATAGTTCTTTGTGCTGTACAGGGAACTTGCTAGCATACATAGCTGTGATTGCACTCATGGGGTGTTTAATGGCTACAGAATAACTCAAGAAAACGTGATAGATCTTAAAAATAACAAGTAGCGTTTTCTTGGAGTGCTACCAATGAGATTCTGACAACCTATGCCAAGTGAAGAGGAGCAATTTTAAATGATTTTTGCTGTGGTGTACTAAAAAAAGTGTTTCCATCTAGCTGCATCCTTGCAATTTATGCTACAGATTGATTGTGAAGTTACAGAACCCCCCGGGTTCTACAGAAAACGGGCCCTGCTTATATTGTGTGGTTTTGCAGTGCCTAGGAAACCTTTGGCTTTCCATTAATGTAAGTGTGAACTAAAATCTAATAAAGATAGTTAGTTGGTTTTTTTTTTCCAGTAGTGATTGTAGACTGAATGTAGAGTCAAGGTACCTCAGCTTTTGAGTTCCTAAACAGAAACTCTGTAAAGTCCACCGCTTTGAAGAAAATAGGTGATCAGAATTTTATGGAAATTAGCCCTTTCTAGGGTGGATTTGTTACCTCCCACTTCTTCTATTGTCTTGAAAATTTTGAAGGCCGAGAGCCACCTAATGAACAGCCTTGTTTTTCATGAAAGCTCAGTTTACTGTAAATCTGTGATTACAAGCATTTGGACAGCATGGAAATTGGATGCATCTTTCGTGGCTCAGGCCCTTAGCTAAAAGAAATACAGCCACAGCAGGAGCGGGCTAAAGAAAGGAGCAATTAATTTAGTTTTCCAACAGTATTGCAACAACACGGACATCATAATTTAAAAGCCTTTGGAACTGTCTTAATTTCCTCCCATCCCACTCTCTCAGCTTCTTGTCTTGGTCTGGCCTTTGTTCATGCAGCTTGCCAGACCAACCCGAGCCTGCCTGAGCCCGACCACTTGGTCCCTGATGAAATCCTGCACGGTGACCTGTGAGGCCGAGCTCGAGACTTGCCAGGCGGAAAAAGACCCACTTGGTTTTAAAGTGCTGGCTCTTTTTGCGAAGAGCTGGCAAAGTATGTTTTTCTTTTTACTTTTATAGCTTGTTCCAAAGTCCATGGAGGATACACAGCTGGCTGGCAATACCACAGCTAATTCCATGGCTGCAGAGTCTTAAAAAGCCTCCGGTGGTGATGCTCAAAAGCAGTGCACAGGAGTGGTGTGGACTGTATAATATGTGTGCTGCTTACAGACCTTCTTGCTCTCCACAAATGCACAACATTACTGAGGTGTTTCATTAATCTGTGAGGGAAGTAAAGCAGATGTTTCTCTAGATAGTAAGTTCTAAGTGCTCCTGATCTATGTCAATTCTGCTTTTACCCCCCTGCTTCTTGCTATCCGTGTCTAATGCTACCGACAGTGAATGACAATTCCAAACCTGTTTTACAGTTTGGAAATTGCTTGTATCTGAGACAGAGAAAGCTGTTCTTTTGAAACTCTTTAAATGAATATCCAGGTTCCAAATGAATTAATATTTTTCTCTTGTTCAGTTGTTTATGGATGATAGTTGTATTTTCTCTAGAGTGTCTATTTTTATGGCCTTCCTTTTTCCTTCTTGATGTCTGTGGCTTTGCAAGTAGTCTGATAAAGTCTGCAGGACAAGAAGAACACTGAAATGTCATCTAAATCATAACCCAGAAAAGCATCAGGAAGAGAAATATACAGTAATAACACTTTCAGAACTTCTCTCTGATTAAGGAGAATTGCAAGCATGTCTCTGTAGTAGCAATCCCAAGGACAATTGTATAAAACATGGCAACTGGAGAGGTCTCCCAAACACTTGCTGGTAGCTAGGATGAGGTAGTATGTATTTTCCTGTTGTTGAGTAAAAGTCACCCACCCAATCTTTACACAATGGCTGCCTGTGAGCACTGACGTGAATTATCTTACGGTGAGCATTACACAGCTCGTCACCTTCAGTCAGCTAAATGTCAGCATGTCTTAACAACATAAACAAATCAGGATGTCTGCAGCTGAGGCTCACACTTCAGTTAGATTTATGTCTCCAAATCTGAAAGATCTACTTCATGTTCTTAGAGGAACAGGACAGTCCCAGCTCTCAGGACAATGTCCCTAAAACCTCGAAGGAATGCATCAGAGCACTGTTTTTTTCACAGTTGTGGTTGTCTCTTCTTTTATGACTTCCCCATTCCCCAAACCTAAAAATTAGTGCTCTTACTGAAGGTGTGGAAAATCCATGCTCAGTTCCCTCTCCTGCACACACACACAAAAAAATAATAAAAAATTCCAGAACTATTTTCCCCACCCATTTTGGGAAAAGAATTTTTTTCTCTTTTTTGAAGAGGTGTTCTCAGTTGCTCTTGTGGTGCAGAAAATAAACCAAGACTCTGTGTCTATCATTTAATGCTTTTTAGTTGTTACATTCATGAAATTGCCTTTCATACACTCTTAGGGACTTCTCCAGTGTGTTTCCAGAGAGGTTTTTTTAATTGAATAATTAATGGACAGGAAAACATCTCTGTAGGCCTTAGAGACTGGAACATGAGTCCCACTTTTTCCAGGTGAATCTCCCAGCAGGACACACAACTGTGTTTGTGTGATTTTCACCTGAGAGCCTGGAGTGGTGTCTTGTGGTTGGGGCAGGGAGCTTGAACCTTTCAGGTAGAGAAGCAAACTGCTCAAGTGCTCTCTCCAGTGGGCTTCTGCATAAGACACTGATGGTAGAATCTCTGTTCTACAGCTTTTCAAACACCATAATGATCTGCAGCTCGTTTCTGAAAGGGCTTTGAGAGTTACTCTGGAGCTCTTGACCTTGAGCAGAAGTGTGTTCTGCAGCACAAGGAAAGGAGCTTCAGCTGTGGGGTGGAAGGAGGCTGCTAACACCCTATCACTGCCCATGTTTCACGTTAGCTAGCTCTAGATATATGTCCCCATGGTGCTGAGGGTATTGGGCCTCATTCCTGGGATTTCTGACTCAAACTGCACATTTGGGAAGCCTAGCACATGTGGGGAGGAGCTGGTTTCTATTTCACCACCAATAATTCAGGCAGTGTGGCTTTTGGCATTCAGTCCTTTCTTCTTGTATTGTCAGAACCCCACAGTTGCCTGGTGTTGTGAATCGTGGTTGCTCGAGACTAGAGTCCAGCTATGCAGCTGTTCTTGTCTATCTCAATGGGTTGGGATTAATTAATCTCTTTTCTTTCTACCATTTATCTGGGGAACACACGTGAGAGGAGATCCAGCTCCATAGTATTTTTACTTGTAGGTAATCCAAGTTTTAACTGTTAGTTCAGTGCAAGGCATAAGCAGGTACTCATTCGATGGGTACTGCCTAAGTCCACCCTGAAACAGACATCCATCTTCTTCACTCAAGGCTTCTCTGAGGCCTTTCCAATTGTCTCTGGCACAATGTATGGTAGGAATCCTGAGTGGAATTGGCAATGGGATAAATAAATGCAATGTAGTCCATGACTGAGGTAAAGAATGGCATTAGATCATTACCTTAATCAAGTATTTTTAGCTGCAACTCCTCTGTGTGGATGACGTGATGGGCAATGGTCTTTCATTTGGTGCTTTGGCAGAAGGATGAGGGGCAGAGAAGAGGGAGGAACAGGGAAGGAATGAGGGTAGTGGAGGCCAACAAATACCTTGATGAGGGGGGACACATTCACAAATGGGTAGAGGAGAAGCCCAGGCTTGACTGGTGCTTGCGACAAAAATCAAGGTGAGAGAGGAGTTTCCTCTAATAGAAACCTGAGATGATTTGCTTTTTCTTAGAGACCAATGTGTGAGCAGTTGTCTATCCCAAGCACAAAACTTCTGTATGATTATGACATCAGGTTGTTAATAACTTTTAAGGTTGCTCCTATTATTTATTTTTACAAATGTCCACGCTATGTCCATCATGGGAAAACCAAGACTAGCCAAAGAAAGCTGAGCTGCAAAGGCAAAGTTTTCTATGAATGTAAAATGGAGTTTTATAAAATCATGCATTTTATAATCATTATGAATTGTGACTGGTTTCCAGACCGAAAAAAAAATTACAATATCTGCAAAACTGCACCTGCAGCAAGGCTGTATAGTGCTGATGAAAAATGTGAATCATGGATTATTATAGTTTGGGGTTTTGTTTGGGTTTTTTTGGTGTTTGTTTTATTTTTTTTTTTTAATTCATGGGTTTTCCATTATTTATTGCAATTCCTTTAGGACAGCACTGGAGTCTTGAGTGTTAAATATGTTCATATGCTCTGGGGTACCTGCATGCAATTTAAATGGAAAAGAAGATAAGTGTTTGAGAAGATTGAGCTCTACAGCCACTGGAAATTGGAAGGAGAGAAATTTTTACAGCTAGATGTCACAGTTAAATCTTAATCACAGTTATACTGGTATAAATCCAGTGTAACTCCACAGGGAGTGTAACAAGGCCCTGACCACACTGCTGCTGAATTAAACACAGTTTGTGCCTAGCATGTTGCAAGCCACCCTTGGTGGAAATATCCTTTGGTGGATGTGTGCAGGTCCAGACAAGTTCACAGGCAGTATCCCAATTGTCCTTTATAGTACTATTTTCTGGTGCTCTGCTGGAGTTCCTGGTAACCAGAAAGTGTAATAAAAAGCTACAGTACAGCTCTAGAAAATGTAGATCGAAGAGAAAAATGTCACTAATGAAAATACTGAAGAAACAGGATACAAAGATTAATAAACATCACTGGTCAGGTTGCCAGCTCTAAGTAATGCTAAATAATGACCCTTGGAAAAAACCAAATAAAATATTTCTGAAGACATTGCAGGAACTAGTAAATAGAACATTTGTAGGTTATGCTTTCCCCTTTCTGTGCATACAGTCAGGGAAGAATATACCACATAGGAAAATTAGTGTGCCTCACACATTTCACCTCATGGCTGTCCCTGCTGTGCTTTCCAGAGTTAGCTTAAAACTGTGTTCCATGGATTTACAGTACTTTCTTTGATTTGCTGCCAGTATTTGCTTAAGCAAATTGAAGAGCTCATACTATACTAGGGTAGAAAGAGTGATAAATTGCAAAACTGCAGTAAATGTTAAAGCTACATTTTTAACCAGAAATCCAAAGAAATTGCTCTCATGGCTGATAACTTTAACAGATTGAAAAGAAAACACACGATCACATAACACAATAAGTGAAAGCTTGTGATAAAGGATACAGGTTCAGATATTTGTCATACTTGAAGAGATTTCTAAATATTTTTTACCTGGTTCCCTGAATCACAGTTCATTAGTGTTCAAAACAAAAGCTTTGATTCCTAGTAAAAGTTTACCAGATATTGTGTTCAAATGTAAGAACTTAGATGCTAAACTCTCCATTTAAAAAAGTGCTTGCAGCTCCATTATTGACTTCAGGGTAGAATTTGGTCCATTGTAGTTCTTTTAGTCTATTTTCTTGTAAACAAATTTGTGTTGCTTTTGTTTGTTTCTGCATGTGTGGAGAAAACCATTGCAGAAACTCTATTTTCAGAGCCATGAGGCACACAAGACAGAGCAGAACTGAATCCTGACCTGGTACACTCTAGTTTTGCACTGCAAATACAGGTTTAGTAAAAGTTTTACAGTTTCTGGGAATCTCCTGAAATTCAAAAAAGGAGATTCATGGTCAATTATTATAGACAGGACATACTATTTTATGAAGTGTAACAATCAAAATAATCTGAAATAGATTTAGTGGCATGTCTACTGTCTCTGATTTATACTTGCAGAAACATACCATGTATTTATACTAGTTAATTTGAAGATATATATGCTACTTAGATCACATTAAAGTCTGGTGAATATTGTACAAAAATATTTGGAAATGCTAATTTTAACTGAAGAAGGAGCTCAGCGAGGTACAGAACTAATGAAGTCTCATATTCCATTGCCTTGTTACTTTTAGGTGGAACCTTGAATATTTGACTGAAGCTGTCATTTCAATTAGATGGAGTTCTCAGATCTTTTAATGATTTCCCTTAATATGGGGATACCTAATTACTTTTATTGAAAGGCTATTAATGGAAAATAGGTTTCATCATAGATACTTATTATGTATTTGTACAAAACTTTGTAAGAAATACATGTTGAGAACAGACAACAGTAGGAAAAGAGAGCATAATGAAATCTCTTTGATTTTGCTCCTCTCCATAAACCTTCCAGGGATGTGAGAATTAGGTAATATACTCACCAGGTGGGGTAAAACCAAGTACAGCTCTTGAAGAGTAAATAGCACATAACAAATAGCAAAAGAAAGAACTGAAGTGAATAATTAAAGAACATCTAAACAGCTGAAATATGTTCACTGACACTGTTATTTGAACAATTGTGAATAACAACCAGATGAACTGAAGTCAAAGTTTCTCCATAATAATTCAGAAAGAGAACAAAAAGCTTAATCTACTAAATAAAACATTTGTTATGAAAAGCTTGCCCAGCTCTAGTTCATATATTGTAAAAGGATGTTGGCTTAAGAGATGCTTTATTACCAAACTCAGATAAGGATACAGGGAAATGCTGCCTGAGGACTTTGTTAAAGGAGCTATGGACTAGGAGATCTAAGAGTGGTCAATAGGTGAAATGAAGGTATTTTTACAACTTTATGACTCTAGAGTAATAAGCAAAGGATGTAACCAGTGGAACTTGGGGGAGGAGGCAGACAGAGAAAAATAAACATAGGACAGAGTGCAAAATGATAAAACATCTTTTGGCAAGCTTATTTTGATTTTTTAAACTGGAACAATGAACTGCTATGGACAGTCCCACCTTTCCACCATTATGCAATGACTTCCACCCCATTTCCCATTGGTAGCCCTCCATGTCAGTAGACACAGATCAGCTCTGGGTTTTAATTAGCCCTGACACATTATGAGATCTCACCTGATTCAGGTCTATGAGTTTCCTCAGAGCAAACCCCTGCTTCTGCAGACTGCTGTGCCACAGACAAATGCATGTGGCTTTAATGTGATAACTTCCTCAAGGTTATGTTGACCTTAACTAGGGAGTCAAGTGGATAATATCCTTGTGGGAGGGGAGGACTAAATGAGGCTGGATAACATAAGTCCTCTCTCAGGTTCCCTGGGAGACCACAAAGAAGAATGCTCTCACATGCACAAAAATGAGAATGGGCGTTTGGAGAGAGTGTTCATCACTGCTGTGTTAATTTCTGATGGAAGACTTGCAGGGCATTAGAGTCACTGTAGCTTGCATCCAAGTCCAAGTCAATGAATTAACAGTGCATTCTCTGCTAAGCAGGACTTCATGCATTCCAGTTGTTTCACATGCAGCAATTTTAAGAATTACGGGATGTGACTGGGAAGGGATTGTAGTATTGTCCTGAAAATTGCAGTCCTTTGAAAAGGAAGCTTTATTAATTTTTAGTCATATAAAGTCATACACCTTTGAAAATCTTTGGCATCTTCTGTGGAGCAGTGTGTGGTCAGTGCTGAGTCTCATATGCTTAGGTAGGTTGTTCATATTACCAAGGGAAGGCAGCTGTTCACCTGTAACAGCTGGCAGAAATCACTGTGAACAATGAGACAGGTACATCTTTATTGGATGGGAACCCTCATTAGAAGAAGGAGAAGGATCTCCACTGAGCAAGAATATTTGAGGATTTCTTTTATAAATTTTTCCCCAGTTCTCTTCCATTTTCTTGTTTAATTCAGGGGCTCCTGAGTACCCTTTAATGCTGGGTGGTGAGTTCAACACACAGGGTTTCATGCAGAGCAGGATAGTTAGTGGAAAAAGTTGTTTTGCTCAAAAAGCAATTTGTGTCTTTATTTTCACTTGATTTTTGGGGCTAATTTGAGCATTAGATTTTCCAGTTCCTCTTCATACTGTCCAAATTATCCATGCTTACTTATTGTACTTTTCAGTTATTGATCTGCTTTTAGCCATTGAAGGCTGAAAAAGACACAGATTGATGCATGGATTCATGGAATGATGTGTTCTGTCTGGTCTCAGATTCCAGATTACATCTGCTCCCTGACACTGCATCCAAGGCTTTAACAGAAAGTGACTTTCAAGATATTGAGGACCAGGCAATTTTGAGGAGAAAACAGATTGGTCAAATGAGAGAAGAAAAAAAACACTCCAAACATGCTAAACCCCTAAACAGTCCTCCCAAAAATCCAAAGCAAAACACACATTCAGTAACACTGGAACTGCTCTGTGACCTTTCACAGGTGGGAGTTGAGGAATTAAGGAAACCTTAGAAAACTGAGGTCATGTCTGCTCAGCCTAGACATTAAAGATCTCGTGGTGCTCTACATACTAGGGGAGGATTTACCCTCATGTTGAGCAAAACATAACCTTTTCCCCAGAGGAAAGGAGCATCCATACTCTGATTAGAGTTTCTTCTCCATCCTGGAAGTGTCTGCACTTAGATGATGCAGCTTGTGCCTTTGTGTAAACACACACACAAGTGTATACAGCAGGACTTGGGTATTGAAGGGGGCTTTGCACACAAAAGCGCATTTCCCATGTTTGTACAGAATGTGAAAGGATTATGACCTTACCTTGGGAAGGCATGTTCCCTTGGAAAGGGGAATATTTTGGGATCCTTTTTTAGATAATTATTTATTATTTATTATTAGTTTAGAGAGATGACCAGCAGTGCAATCAACAACATGTAACAGCTGTTAGGCTTGATTGGGCAAACATTCTCCTTTTACACATGGGGACAGTCCTTTAGACTTCATCAGAACTGTTAGGAGTATTGGTGATATTTACCAATAATAAATTCAGTTTGGGAAAATAATTCAGGTGAGAAAAATAAATTGCAAGTATACAGTTAAACTTGCAAGAATATTTGCAGAGCATAGCTTTGATTTATAATTAGTGTTTGCCAGGTTCTGTGCTAATGGGTCAGAATTTGTCTCTCCTATTTCCTAATTTAAAAAAAATCCCAGTGCAATTTTATTTCATCTTTTAAAGCACTTTGACTCTAGGGATCAAAATATCTCGGACTTCTGCACTAAGTTATACCAGAGAATAATTTTTGTTGTACTGTAGCATAGACTTTGAATAGTTGCTGTTTCAATACAAAAATAAAAACCATTCGCTTAATGTGTAATTAATAGTTTGGCATTTCCCTAAGGCTTTACCCAGGACCCTTTCTGTTTCTGTTTTGTATTACTGAACTCCCCTGCTAAATATTTCCAGATCATATAGATTTAGATAAGACATGTTCCAGAACTTATAACATTTTTTATTTTGACTTTTACAGTATTTATTAGTGTAATGAAAATAATACTTTGACAAGTCCCCAAATAAATGGTAATGTTCACCCCTGGATAGCTGAGTGAAACGTTCAGTGCCATGGGTTATTTAACTGTGCTTACATTACAGACATAAAAAATATGATAAAAATTTTAGTGCAGATCTGTTAAAAGCTCGTGACCCTCTCTTTGACCAAGGTGTTGATCCTGTAGTTTGAGGAATGCTGGAGGACATGGGCAGACATGAGAAATGCCACAGAGCTCTCTTGGGAATACAAGGAGACTACAGCATTGGGAATTAACCTTTTAAGTGCTTCATGGCATTCTCTGGGACCACTCTTACCTGCTTCTATGCATAATAAAACGGTGTGTGAAAAATAATCTGGTGAAAAATATGCGACTCTGAAAATGAACAGCTGGGAAAATATCTGAAATTGACAGATGTCAAAAACCCAATTATGATAAATTGATATGAACTTCTGCATTCTTAGAGATAAAGAATTTTACCCACATTCACCAATATGTATGGAGTTATTGAAACCACTTCTGTACTTAGTACTGTATGAGTGAGAACTACTTCTGACAAGCAGAAAAAGGCCCATTTCTGTGTAACAGATTGTGTTTAAGGCCTGTCAAATCTTAAAGGTGACATTTGTCTTCTTTGCAAAACTTTTAACACACTTTTGAGACTATTGAAAAAATAAGGAGCCTTTGGAATCTAGGCTGGATTTCAGGATGTGTTTTGTAGAGCTCTTTGGCCAAAATGAGGGCATTTTCTCCTTTATGTGTCAGATCTCAATTTATGGTTCCCTTGCTGTATCTTCATACCACAGTTCTTTTCCTGATGGATGTGAGTCAGGTGGTCTTTACCTCCACATAATTTTGTCACCCACACAGACTCACAAGTTAATTTTAAAAAGAGAAACATCAGTTTGAAACTAAGAGCTGATGGGTCTCTGTTAGAGAATATTAAAAATGATGTTTCAACATTTCCCAAAACAAGTATTCCTTTTACTAAATGAAAAGTTTCAACATAAAAAATAGTTTTTCCATTTTTTAATATCAACCATAAAATGTTTCCAAGTAAAACTCCTAAGTTTATGCTCCTTACAAAGTTCAGTTGTTCAATACATTTATTGCTTGTCTAAAAATTGTCTGAGTGGCACAGGTTTGCTACAAGAGCAAGGCTGAGAGGCACAAGAGTGCTTCTCAATATCTTAAGTAACTTAAAATTCTTTTTCTCCTCTTGGTTCTTCCAGAATAGACCACATTGAATGTCCATTCAAATTTTAATGTCCTTGGAGCATGCCCACTTTTTCGTTAACACATCCACATAGTTGGCTGTGATCTTTTTAATATGAAGCTTCATAATTGGAAGAAAATCCTTGCTAATCTTTCCCCAATATGTTTTTATGTGTCTGTAAAGAGTATGTATCTGACTGCACAAACACATGGAGAAATTTGATATTAATTTGTTATTAATTCAGTGCACACCTTATTGTTTTTTCAACATAAGGAAGGGTGATCATTGTTTTGTTTGGTATCACTGCACAGATATTGTCTGACACCATCTGGGAATGATCATAGCATCAATGACTGGAAATGCCATGTTTTTACTCTTTCCTATATGAGTGAAATGTGCTGGTCCACACATTACCTCAACCCTTTGCAAATAGATTATTTTTATAACAGCTCTACAAAGCTCTGTCTCTTTGCAAAAGCCATGCACCCTGCAAATTAATTGGTCCTGAATGTAATGAATCTGAAAAGAAATTAGCTAACTCTCAACTCTACTGTTCACTAGTGTGTATGCAGAACTCATAAAATTCATCATCTCTTTCTTTTTCACGACAGCTACTGTTATGTCATGGATCAGTGCTGACACGTGAAATACGTTTCTTGATGATTAAGAAGCTAAGTGTTAGTAGTATTTATGTGTATGAAGAATTAGCAATATTTTTAATTGCTGAATGTCTCCTTTGAAAAGAAGATTAAACCTCTCTGATTTAGTGTGATTAAAATAATAAATGTAAAATTCAAGTATGATTAAAAACCTAATGCATGGCTCACCAGTAGAATTAATACATTTCCAAGTCTCCTCCCAAACACAGTTTCAAATTCTTATTGACATGTTGAAAACCGCTATTGGCATCATTGTGCAAGTTTTGCTTTCCTTGTTTATTCTGGTACCTGAGTTCCTCTAGGGATTATAGAGGAATTTGGGACTCTCCTGTGGCTAAGTAAACAGGAAAATGACTGGCAAGGGGGTAGAAAAGTAAAAGAGGGGCAGGGTGAGAGCAGTAAGACAGGGCTAGGAGGGGAAGACATGGCAGATACTGAATCCATATTGAGCAAGTAAAGGGAATTTCTTTCTAAGCCATCAAGCTACCATTCTGTGTTGTTTTCCAGAACTCTTATTCTAATGGCTGTTACCTCTACCTTGTTGAAATGGGTATCTCCCATAACTTCAGTGAGAACATAATAAACTGAGCATAAGTACAGATGCAAATCCCACTTTTTGCATGTTTTGAAGGTTATGTATTGCATTTACACTGGTCATGTGCACAAAGTTGGAGCACACTATTTTTATCTTAAAAAAGGACAAAAATATTCTCAAAAAATCAATGCAATTCTTTATCTCTCAGAGAGTGTTGAATTTTCAAGACCCTCGTCTGAGTTTCTAGGTCCTGCATAGTTTCGTGTCCTGATTGGAAATACTTCTATCTGAACTAGGGCCTATGATATGCTGCAGGTTCTATGACTTCATGGTAAGCAGCATTTGAGTGTGTGGGCAATTTACACCCTTTGTGCTGGTGACAAGCAAGTTCTGCCTGCTTAGGTTTATCTGTGTAGAAACTTCCAGATGCAGCATGCTGTTGATGCAAGAAGGACTTGGAAGTTGTTCAGAACTTGCCAGAGTTACACTGAAAGAAGGTCTTGATTGTTCATTTTGGTGAGGAGCAGGGAGATCAGAGATGACCAAAAAAAGTCTTCTTATCTATAAAATGAATAAGTAATTCAGTTGATCTCTGTGAATAGGGCAAAGGGAAAGGCAGGATGGAACAAGTCCACACTTAGATCTGGAAACAGCACACCTTGAGGTAACTGTTGTCAAAGGCTAGCAGAGGAAATATGACCTAGGGTTCATCCAACTGCAGATTTCCTTGGAGTCTAGACTCCTGCTTTTGACAAGTCTTGTCCTAAGCCCACTGACTCTTCCTTTGGAGAATAACTGAGCATAGGGGAGCACCGAGCCATGTTAGAAGTCAAGAAATCAAACTTTTTTGTTTAGAATCATGGAACCATTTAGGTTGGAAAAGACCTTTAAGGTTATCGAGTCCAGCCATTAATCCAGCACTGCCATGTTCACCACTGAACCATATCCCCAGATGTTTCTGTCTTTTGCATTTTTTCATGTTGCAGGTATGTTCAAGAGAATGGCTTAAAGGTTTTTTTCAAAGAGGGGTCTCATGCAATGTTCAAACAACAACCAATTGGACATGCTCTGTAGGAATATTTCAGCAGAGAGATTAAAACAGGCCTGGAGGCAGCCATTATTTAGCAACATGTGTAGAATAATGCAGATAAGCTAGTGGTCAGCATGTTTGCCTCTCTTACAGGTGCTCCAGGCTTGCTTAAGGTATGCTGGCACTGCTAGGGTTTTTGAGAAGCCACCACTTGTGGAAGTGGGCTTGAGACACAACATATCACAATAAAATCTGGAAACACTTGAACAGCCAGATGTATGCTTTACCCTGAAATCTCTGAGTTAAAAAGATGAAGTCTGAGCATGGAAAAAAACCAGCAGTGTGTCAGAGAATCGTGTGAAAAGCTTGAGGGGAGAAAACAGAACCTTTGCTGAATGCTTAACTACCGTTTCCCAAGTGAAAATACAATGGCTTCTCTGCTGATCACAATTAAGCTGTTATAAATCTACTGATTTCTTCTGTGCTACCTGGGATTTACAACATTGTAACCAGCCTTACAGTCTTGTTGGGTCTGCTGCTGCCAAAGAATTGTATTTTATCACTCAGGCACACCCAGGAGACCTCTCTTTATGTTGTCACCCAGCAAGTGGTCTATCAAAGTATGAAGATTCAGCATGTCCAATTCCTGCTTCTTTTAGTGATTATTCTGTATTTAGTCAGGGTTAGGAACAAAAATTTAGTTCTAACTGGCTAATCTGATTGTGATCTGATTTGCAACCTTCTATTTTGATTTTGAAGTTTTGATTTGACAGAGAAACCCATTGGATTCAACATGAGGCTGATCTATATCAAAGCTCAGTCACAAAGCTGTAGGACTGGAAGGGGTCACAAAATGTCCCACCACCTTTATCACTGCAGGATTCCATGACATGTCTGGTTTGTTCTTAGCAATCTGCACTGTCTTCCCCAATAGGCTGGAGCTTTGGTCCACTGCTGACTCTGACCTTCTAGACTGAAAACTCTTTCCTTCCTTTCCTGCATTCCTCTGAAATCTTCTTTACTGCAAATTAATTTTTCATCCTTTTGTCCATGGCCACAGAGTTGATCATATCTGTCTCCATCAGGCTTTTTCATACTGAAAAATTATCATCTGCCCATTCAGTCTTCTATTTTCTAGTCTAAATAGATCCAGTTCCTTCAGCTTTTTCCTTATAGGTCATTTCTAAACTCTAAACTCTAAACCTCTTAACATACTTAGTTGTTTCTTTTTTTCTTTTCTTTTTTTTTTTTTTTTTCCCATGTAAAAGAGAAGACAGTTATTCTGGGAAAATTATTTCCCCAGCATTTGGCCATAGTGGGTCCCTGCTGTGAGACCATTTCTTCCTTGCTAGAGAGTGTGTTACCCACCTTTGAGTTAATGTTAGCTTGAAGGTCTCAGGCTAACATTATCTTGTTATCTGTTGTCAGTCTCTGTGGTCACTGTGTGGTGTGGAAAATGAAAGTAGGATGGTGAGGAAGTGTTACTGAGGAAGGGTAATGTGTGCTAATGTGTGCCAAGTTGTACAGATTTATCATAGAGATCATTGGTTGAGAAGTCACACATTTCATGGTTTCCAAGAAGCCCATCTTTAGAAATCCCTCCTTAAAGAGGGAAGTTAGTAGGTACCCTTCTTGGAAGATTCTGGAAGGTGGATGCAGTGAAGTCATGGAGCATCAGTGATGATGATTTGAACTAAGAATTGATGTTTGCATGGCTAGAGGGAAAGTTTTCTCTGCAGTGGAGAAGAAATGTATTTTCTGTCTCTGACCTTTTCTCCCTCACCCCTCATGAAAATGGTATTTCTGGAGGAAGAACTGGTCAGGCTTGTCTCTAGAGTCCAGACTTGGCTATTTTCTAGCCTAAACATACAGGAGTTTTATGTTCTACTGATTTTTGTACCTGAAGCTTGAACTACTCTTTCTTCTGTTATTCATATTAATAAAGTGCACTAGAAAATACAAAGATGATATGAAAAGCCTCTCAGAGTCCAGGATCAGCCCTGGGATCCCTTAGCCCCATGACTAGTAAAAATAACTTCTGCTGAAGTTGAGCTCTGCTTACACTGGCCATGACAAAGAACTTCACTAGAGGATGGAGTTAAGCCTACTCTGAGCTGAGATAGCTTATGAAATGTTTTCACAAACATGTGTGGATAGCACCAGACTGTTTCAGAATCCCATTTCCAAACTGCACTCTTCTTCAGGAGCTGGAGACCCTGTTCAGGGAATGCTGAAAGAGCCACTTGTGTCAGAGTTCGCACTGTCAGAGCACAAAGCAAGCACTACCAGTGGGGTGCAGCTACAGACCAGCCAAAGCTGGTTGTGTCCTGGGAAAAAGGAAAGCAGAAGCTTTTTTTGCCTCCTGTGAGCCCCAGTAGGAGAGTTTGCCAAGAGGAGAAGGCTGGGGGACTGCCCAGGAGGAGCTGTGAAGGAACTAATAAAGAGGTACAGACATTTTTGCAAAAGGTAGTCTAGTGATGGATGTCCTTGACCTTGATGGGATGGTGCATCTCATTGCCTTCCACATACTAATGCAGGAGGGAATTTACTCAGGGTTCTGGAGTATTCTGGTTTGGACACAAATTTAGGAGGAAACAACCCAAAAAAGGCATCTCTCTCTCCCCACAGGTTCGGGACGTACTTTCTCAAATGAAAGTGAAAAAACCTGTTTATTTAACAGAGTCCCCAACAGGCATGGGGCAGGAAAGGCTATTGAAAGCCCCTCCTGTCCATGGAGGAGGCTGGTTGATTTGATATAGTCCCTTCTGCCTGTAAAACTTAGCTGCTCCTGCAGTCCTAAGCCGGGCAGGGTCCAGTGGCTGCTCCCACAGAGAGTCCCACTGAGTGTCCCGGAGATGATAAGCTGGGCTTGGGTGAAGAAGCAAGCCAAAAGCAGTCCAAAAAAGAACAGAAGCCACTGAGGCAGATCACAGTCCCTTTCAGCTGAAAGCCAAAGAAAGAGCTAGAGAGGAAAACTCTCTCCTCTGCCCTCCTAACTGGCAGAAACTGCCAGCCAGGAGAAGAAAAGTATGTAACCACCTAACTGCAAGGTCAAGCAAGCTGCTCTGAAGAGTTCCCCCAGCTTCTCTCTCCCTTTGCAGTTTGAAGGTACAAACTGCATTCTAGAGATCCAACAGGTGATGTGGAATACAGTATTGTCACTGAATCACCCCAAGACACAGAGATATTGCAGAAAGCCACCAAAGAGAAGACCTTATGAATCCTTTTTCAATCCACTTTTTTCTAGGCATATCTGCAGATTGTCTACCTGGGTTTCCATTTTGATCCTGAATTGTTTATCCCTTTTGCGGCCTGGAAGAAAGTCACAGGATTTCTGGATTTTTGTTCCTTCAGAGTAATTTTTATCTTCTGTTTTCTGTGTTTGTATGATAAATGCAGTCATGCCCATGTAATATTATCAGCAACAGGGTTTCTTAATGACTGCAAAGATACTTTTAACCTTCTGCCATTCTGTGATTGTTTTTGCCATCTTCCTGGACATTCAGAGGGTGTTTATTTTCCCATTTTATATTTTTGCAGAGTGGAGATACATATCATTAGACTCTAGTCAAACATGTCTAATTAAATAACCCCATCCATGTTCACATACAAGACTGGCCAATTCAGGAGCTGCTAGCAGTTGTGCCACAAGCTGAAAGATCATGTCATTAATTTCATTACAATTAAGTGCAGCTTGCTAAAAAATTGTGGGGTTTTTTCATCACTGGTAGAATTAGAACTTTCCTGGTGCCTAGTTTGGCAACAGAAAGGATGGCTTTGTGAATGGATGTTTAAAATAAAAGAAACTGATGCTGATGATCAGAAGGCAATTCAGCTTCCTGCCATGAAGAACAACTTCCAGAATCAAAGGAATGTGAAGGCTGTGTTCTGTGTTCTTTACCGTGCACCGCTGCAGGATGCTATGGTCGATCAGTTGTTAGCATAGACCTTCAACAAATCACATAACTCTTTCAACCTTCCTACTTTTCTGTGCAAATGAAAAAGTAACTGTAAATCTTGCTGACAATTACTTCTATATCTGTTGGCAGGCAGTCAACTCTGGCCTGAACAACATGGGAACAATATGTGCTGCACAGCCAATGCCCATTAATTGTCTCTTTAGTTTCTCCTGCAACTTGTAGAACACATTTCTCCCAGGTGATCTGCTTCTTTAAACATTAGTACAAGCTTGTCTGGCACAGAATGCCAATAATTTATGAGACAGATTCTGCTTTTCAGTAATATTTACAGCGTGCTCTGTTGTAGAGCACATTAGATACTCTAAGAACAGATGAAAATGTAGAAAAAGTGATTTTTGTTACCTTCAAGAGGGAATTAAAATGACTCTAATTTTTCTGTGAACTGTTTCATCAGCTGACACAGACCCAAAACCTGTTTTTTAACTCAGTCTACATATGTTCATGTGAATGGCACAAGGAGACAGTAAAAGCAGCTTCCAGATACTTTCCTCTCTGTGCCCAGGACTGCTCTCTGGATTGCCTTGTCATCTTGACCTCTTGATGTACCTCTGTATTTATTAATCACTGTTTTTGTTTCTGTAGCTTCTCCAAGGCTTCTTTCTCCCTGGTTTCTGAGAAGGGTGTTGTGACAGTAGGCAATAATCACTGCTTGGCTGCGATGGATACTTTTCTAGTGGGAACAGTTGACCTTTGACTTTCCACTTCTGAACTTGTCTGTCAGTGCTGAATGCTTTCTAACACTTCTTTAATGAGCAATCTCTTCTCACCTCTCCCAAAGACTTAATAGCAGAAGCTGTAGTGAGATCTCCTATCATCATCTTTTTTTGTTCCAGAGGCATTACTGAACATGCACCAGTGTTTTATGTAAAGTTGTTACAGCTAAATCCAAGTAACACACAAAAGCAAATGAGGAGGAACAAATGTTGCCTTGAGTTCTACCTCTTTAACACTTTTCATTCAATTTTATTGTGCAATTTAGTCACTGGAAAGCCACTGAGGACTTGAAATGTTAGACTATTCTAGTTAAATGTTAAATGAAAGTTCAGACTGTAGTTTAGGCATACTAACTATAGTGGGGTTGAATTAAGTGTCCTTTACAACTTTAAGGATTACCTGCTATCTCAGGCTTCTGGGTCTGGAGTTTGGAATCAGATGTGTTTTCTGGCAATTTTCTTGTCTTAATGTCTGGATAATTCTGCAGCAGTTACTGTATTTGGCCTATTGACTAAAAGTCTTCTTCTTACCTTCAAACTTGTATCCAGCTCAAGTCTGTTTGAAGACCTGAGAACACTGGAAAGAATGGATATCTTGCTGTTGTGGTGTGTCCCTATTCAGCTGTGACAGGAGACTCCTGGCACCTTTTGTGGGATCAGTGAGTGCTCAGGCTGTCAGGGGAGTGAATCAGGCTCCTGCTGCTAATCTAGCATTAGATATTCCTCTGTGTGTGTGTGGTAGATTTATCTCCCACTAGACTGTGCACCTTTTTCACCAGACCTGAGAGATGGAGTAATAGAAATCCAGCAGTACAGTGTGTCAGCGAGCCTGTGACCCACACTGCTCTGACCCACACTGCTCTGACCCACACTGCTCTGCTGCTGCCGCCTTGCCAGAGCCCTCTCTGCCCTCTCTGTCCCCTCAAACAGGGTGAGATGAACCAGGAGGGTGCACAAAGAGCTGTGAAGACCTCAGAAATGTTATCTAGTGTGCTGGAGGTGTGTCTGTAGCAGCCAGCTTGCCTAAAAGTGCTGTGTGGGGGGAGTGCTTGGGCTTTGAGCTGGCTCTGCAGGGCAATTCTGCCTGGGCTCTGGGCCTGGGGCATGCAGGGCAGTGCTTGTGCTTATGGCCCAGGCAACCAGTTCTTCACCTGGACCAGTAAATAAGAGATAATGGACACAACATCTACTCTCTGGGGAACTGCATTTGTGCTAGTGAAATATTTAGCCCAGAATGTGATGGTGCTTCTCAGTCTTGGATATGAGGCTGGACAGAGAGGACTCAGAGACCTGGGAGGATTCTCTTTTCAGCTTGGTTTCGTTGAGCAGATATAATTTTGTTGCAATGCCCAGGCTTGGAGTGCTGTTCTGGAGAGCAGCACTGGCCCAGCAGGGCTCCTCTGAGGATGTCTGGATCCTCCACAGAGGTTTCTGGGCATCTTCATTAATACAGTCTGTTTGAACTAGAGTATCCTAATGAGAAAAGAAAGACACTTATCATTTGTCTGTGGACAAATGACAGGATTCCCAAATGCTTTAATTTTTTATTTTTATTCCAAAACACTCAAGACACCAGTGTCTATTCCTGCAGAAAAATCTTTCCTGCAATATCTCAAAATATCTCACTTGTAAGAAGACCCACCTTGTAGGTCTGGTAGAGCTTTTCCAGCCCTCCTCCTCCTGCCTGGGCTGAAGGTGGTGGTGGACAACTTGCACTGTTCCTCCTGGTTGGAGCATGCTGTCTCTGCTCTGCATCCCATGAAGCCAAGGCAGGGGGAAACTTGTACATGGTCACAATCAAAAATTTCAGTATGAAACTGTCCTGCTCAAATTGGCACATAAAGATATGTGGCTTTTCCAAAGGTGCCTAATTCTTCTAGCTCCACAGACTCTCTTGGGGAATTCTTTGTGCTGAACATCTTTGGGTGTCAAAAATGAGTGATCTGAGTGAATCTCTGAATGGCTGCTTACTCCTGATAGTCCCATGTCTGTAACTGAGTTTATTCCTGGTGGTGGTGATGGGGATTAACCCCATTCCCATCTTCAAAACAGGGAAATACATTGTAAAAACAAAATTTCAGTGCTGATACTGGCCTAGAGGAAGACCAGAGCCAGTAAAAACAGTTATTGCAGCCTTCAGATGAAATCTCTGATATGCAGTAGCTTTCCCAGATGTACAAGCACAAGGAGGATGGCTGGGTTCACATATTTTCTCACACATATCTGCTAATGGAGAAGTCCCATGTCCCACTGTAAATGTAAATACCCAGTAACGTTATATAAAGCTATGGCTTTCTCTAGAGAATTTTTGCTTCATAAATTTTTGGCAGCTCAGGATGGATGTAATCCTGCTCCTATGTGTTAAGTGGAAACAGGGCCTATTGCTGTCAGATTGCTACACTGAAGCCTTGAGCAATAAGGGATATCTTATTAATGGACACAGAAATACAGTTGCCATGAATTTTGAGACTTAGAATTTAAAATGTGCTTGAGTATCACCTTTGAATAAGGTACTGCCTCCTGCCTGTATTTTATTACACAAGACAGGATTATTGCTTCACCAGAATACATGAGAGGAGTTGCTGCAGTGTGAGGTTTGGGTATCACAGAATTGTTTGGCCCTAGGTAGCTCATTTAAATGATGCTGCATGACACCTTTTTCCAGTGATCTGAAACATAACAAAGGTGTATTCTCTCTTACTGTCTCTGACCTGGCTGGGGCTTGCCACAGAGGACATTTATTTGCCAGTGCACATAAAAGCTTTGAAGAATTTTGAGTTGGTTATATATTTAGTCTTTTTGTGCTGTTGGAAATTTTCTCATTTAAACCTCTGGGCACTGGTTTTACTTATCTTTTGTTAAATTACTTTCCTAAACAAATATTTCACGTGACCTCAATGTGATTTTACACAGTATTTTATATAGCTCCATCTTAAAGTCTGACTTGTGAATCCTTTGTATCTGTCTTTAGACATCTGTTGTCTGAAAGATGGCATTCTCAATTTGTATAAAGACCCCTGGATATAAATGTATAGGCCTCACTTCCTAAGCTGGAGTTGGCACCTGTTTTTTGGATGTCTTGGTACTCTTTCCCAGGGGGATGTCCAAGTCTGGGATCTTTCCAAATGGAAAGGCTCCTCTCAAGCTAGATCAGCAGCTGGGATCCATGGAGCTGGCATGGAGGAACTGGATGAGTTTACTAGGCTGATTCCAGCTATGGGATCTTCAGAAACCTCTGTGAGCTCTCTGCATGGGAGTTTCTGTTGGCAGTAGGATTTTGTCTGGAAGTTTGAATTCCCTGGTCATCCAGAGAAGATTTTATTCAGCATGCTCTGCACTGTCCCTGTGATGTCTGTGTATGTCCCTTGAACACAAAGTGAGTTGGTTTGTTGGGCAGAACAGAGTGGGGTTGGGGTGTCAAGAGGCAGAGTGATCCTCCTGTGCCTCTATCAGATGTGTCTGACAGGGATTGCTGTTGCTAGTAAAAAACACCCCTTAGAGATGACAAAGAGCACACGTGCACTTGGCAGGTTAAAATATGTGTCTATAATTGTGTCACTCTGTGGTGCTTATAAACATTTTGGAGAACCCAGCTAAAATTTATGATACGTGAAACACAGTGTTAAGGCATCATTGAACCACCACCATTTTAAAAACCTGGCATCCCCTTTACTCGTAAGACTAAACTGTTTTTAATTTATTTACACCCCATCATTTCCTTAGGGACCTGTTTTCCATAAACTAATGAGGCACTGGTGCAAGAGCTCTGCTGTTATTCCTGGCAAAGACCATTTTGACTCAGAGGCATACCTCACTGATTTTTTTTTCCTTCAGTAGCTCACTGCAAATAATAAATAGGAGAAAATACATCATGTTTTTGAGTATCAGAGACAAGTTGCAGGACTGTGAAAGGTTAAACAAAGAAATTACAAGTTGAAATCCATCTTATTGCACTTGTCCCCACAGTTTTACATGTCTTACTTTTCTCAACTATTTCAAAATTGTACATTTGCTTTGTTGAAGACCAGGTCAATCCACCAGCAACCACAGAGCACGCAAGCTTGCAAAAGGGAAATAAAGAGATTGATATTCCTCATTGTGTCCAAAGGAGTGATATCTCATTCCTTTTCCCTTGGTTAGCAGTGTGTCACACAATGGATCTTTCACTTAGCATTTGAGACACCAGAAGACTGCTGCTGAGGCATACAGGACTTTTGAAGCAAGTGGTAAACTTAAGGTCAATTTTTAGAAGTAAAAAGCCCAAAGCTCCAATGGATTTTCTAAGTGCTGATTCCCAGTGCTGAGTGAAAGTTCTGTAAAGGGACTGGGCACTGTATTGTGTACACCTGAGTACAAAATTGGAGCAAAAGTGAACTATAGAAATCAAACCCTGTTCGTACATAATGCTTCCAATATGCAGTTCAATTATTTGCACCTTTGCACTAAGGCTCATGAGAATTTAAAACTGATTTATTGATGAGGGAGAAATGGTTATTATCGGTGTGATTACAATTGATTGGTAGAATATTAGCTTATTTATATGAAAAATGTCAAAAGTAGTGTCTGTGATTAATGTCAAGGTAAAAATCTCTTCCCAATCACCTATGAAAACATGTTGTTCTACCCGTGGACATGGGAGGATGGACACACTGTCCTCCTTGGGCATCTATAGCAAGCTGCCTATGTAAGGGTCTACAGTTTCTCTGGGGTGATGGGAGAGAGAGAGCTGAGGGTAATGTCTCTGAAGATGGGCTTCTGCTCCCAGTTTGCTTTTTAGGAGAGTGAAGCATCACTCAGATGGACAAGCTGCAGGGGACCTGGGCTGCTCATCTGGAGTGGGGAGGTGAATACTCATGCTCCCTGCCAAGGTTATTAACCTCCCTGACATTTGTGAAGATCATGGTAGGTAGGAAGGATGTTGTTGTGGTTTAATTCCAGCCAGCAACCAAACCCACTCACTCACTCACTCCCCACCAGTGGGATGGAGGAGAGAATCGAAGGGCAAAAGGTAGAAAACTTGTGGATTGACAAAAGAACAGTTTAATAGGGAAAACAAAATCTTCAAGCAGGGAATGTCTGTGTGTATTTCACAAGCTCAGGTGACCATGAGGAAGAATTCCACATGAGGCCAAATTGTCAATGGATACAGAAATAAATTTTTTTCTGACCTCTTTTTGCTCGCTGTGTCACTAAACTGACTACTGTTACATGAGGGTGTACCCTTAATAGATGCTCATTTAAAAATTTAAACTTCATAAAATCCACCTTGAAGATGAGATGAACATTACAGCAAATACTAAAAATTCTAAATAATTCACTCCAAAAATAACTGATGATGCTTGAAGTTCAAAAGTACTAATCAGGATGTGTAGAAGTGGATTGTGCATCACATTTTGAATTGCATAACTTCTATGTTGTATCTCTGAAACATGAATCCTATGGTAAACCAGACAAAAGCTGTTCACATCGAGAAAAGCCATTGCAATCTGAATTACACTAGAAAAAGTACTGTGATAAGTATAACTCTGTTGAATTGCAGCATATTATACAAAAAGTACTGTTTAAAAACAGAGTTCAGTTTTCTGATATGTTTTAGATCTTCTAATCCATCCTGGTAGCCCAAGTTTAGATTTTCCATGTGAACTTTTTCTTTCTTAAATCTTAGAAGGTGATGAGGTCCCATGCTTGTAGAGTATTTCAGACTTTCCATTTCTTTATTATGTGTGTATGATGTAAAGTACTTTTATGTACAAAGTAAATAATGGCTTTTAGATATAAGCAGACAGATTTGTAAATTTAAATATTATTTTGTATTTATAACTGCAGCCAGATTATTTGATAATGCTCATGTCTGCCTACTCTCACAGAGTGCATGAATGTTTTCGTTTCATTTTACGACGCTGTCTTGCATGTATGTGTGTAAGCACTTGAAAATATAATCACAGATGTATAGGCATGATGAAGCCCATGTTCAGCCCTTAAAGTGGGTGACAGACCTTTGACTTGAAAATACTCCTGGAAAAATTTATTGCTGATTAGGGGCAGAAATGAGTTTTTACACTAAACATGCTCAACATGTCAGGTAATGCATTTGGCCAAGGGTGCCTACAATCAAAGGCATCTCTGCTGGCAGCCAGGCACCAAGAGGCCCAGCATGGTGCTTTAGAGATGCTGTGAGCTCCTGCAGTCTGGCAGAGGTCAGGCAGGTGCTGCAGGCGAGAACATGGGTGGGTAGAAGAAGTGGTAGAAGTCACAGCACGCCCCATTCCCACCAGTCCTGCCTCATCTTTGGGTGCACACTGCCTGCACATGGGTTTCCTTCATCTCTCTGGTTTGGTCTGCAGAGGGGAAAAGGAGGGAGAGCTTCCTCCTTGGGTCTTTACTCTCAGTGAAGCCAGAGAAAACACAAGATTTGGTCAGTTTTGGACACAGCCCCCATCCCAGGCTGCCTGTTCTTGAAGCTTTGCTTGCATTGGGTGGCGATGCCAGGAGAACACCATGGTGAGCTGGACCTTCTGAAAGCCTGCCCTTGTGCCTTCATGCCCACACACACACTGCAGGTGCCCTTCTTGCAGCCAGGAATTTCACTGCAGACACCTCAGTGAGATGAGGATGGGGCAGCAAGGGAGAGCAGGGCCATCACTTTAGTCAGCAGCCTCCAGCACAGAACAGTAAATGCCCACTAAAGCAGGTGAATGTACCAGCAGCCTGCATGAGACAATTGTGGGATTATTCAGGAAAAAATCCTGTTTCCCAGCCTTGCCCCAGTCTTACCCCAGCTTGTGACTCACTGTGACCTTACATACCCCTCTGTGTACTTATTTTTGTTTTATTAACCATCATGCATTCTGACTCATAGCAGCATGGGCAGCACACAAGGGCCTGGTTTCCTTGCAGCCCCTTCCTGCAGCCTCAGCCCCTCTCTGCTCAGTGTGGAGTGGGGTGACAGCGCACTGGGACTGCCATGAGTAGGGATTAATGGTGTCTGAATGCACTCCAGCACTAAAAGCCACCTTGGTGGGACACTGAGGCTGTGCTGCACTGAGGGGCAGAGAGCACCTTTGGGAGATTTATTCCCCTACTTAGACCCTTGTAATTTTTTTTCCTTACCTTTGCAGAAAGGGAATTCAATAAATCACCCAGAAATGCCTCATATGCTCACAAGGAAAAGCCATTACCTGCACATTTTCTGCATGCATACAGCATCATATCTACATTACAAATGTCACAAACATGTCTTAGAATCCGTCTGCTTCATTTTTTCCAGATGGCAGAAAAACAGCCTTCTACAGCTGTTACTAAAAACATATTTTTACATAAGTAATGGTGTTTTGGGGAACAATGGTACTCATAAACAAGTAATAATGCTCAGACCCACTTTGCACTGTTTTAACTGACTACCCAAGACACACAGAAGTGGTGAATTTTCCTTACAGGATCTGTTCTTTTCTTTGCTTCATGGTGTAACTGATGCTCACAAAAATTATGTAGAACAGGTTGTCAGATGCAGCAGCATTTTTTTCTCCACCCTGGTAAACACTTTTAATTTAATTTGGTTATATTTTTAAATAAAGTAGCACTGATCTGGAGAAACAGAATTTTGAGTTTCAAAAGTCCTAAGATTTTATTTTGATAATTTCAAAACTTTATAAAATGCTCTTGAAAATAAGGTCTTGGAATATAGATTTTCCTGTATAATACTTAATTTCTGGCTCAATCTGGCCTCAGTAATGGCTTGTTCTGCCAAAGGAACATAAGCCAGTTGAAAGTGGCTCAGAAATGGGGGCACAGTGTAACATTGCCGTGAAGAAAGTGAAAGGCACATTTGGCACTAATTTAAACCTGTTTTCAATCCCCAAACCCCAGCGTTTGCCTCAACAACCCATGTTCACAGAGCACTACAACTATCTGGCATATGTTAAGGAAACAAACACATACCAAGACATGTATCTCATGCAGATTAATGTTTTGAAGGAAAAATCTGCAGGACAACTGCGATTGCTTCCTCCCCTTTCTGATTTTGTTGGTGATCTGGGAGGTTGTCCCTGTGCTGTATTTTTTCTGGGACCTGTTCCCATCCTTCCTACAGCTGGATGGGAGATGTTGGAAGACAGCAAGTACACTGAAGGGATGAGTTTTGGATCAGCCTGGAAAGATAATGCTGAGGCTTCCGTGCTCCTGCTGCCTGTTTATGCAGCACTTCCTCCTCTCCAGGTTTCCCTGCAACACCTATACTCACAGTCATTTTTGGAGACAGTGCAAAGTTTAATTTGGAGCTTTAATACAGAATGAATTTATTCACTACACCCTCAAGAGGATACTCCAGGTTTTTACTGTTCACAGCACACACTCAGGCTTGGCTTTCTGGAGAGAGTTCTCCAGTTGTTGACAACTTGGTCAAAAATTCTGACAAGCTCCCAAGATTAGTGGCATTGTATTTTTGAAGTAAGTATCTCTTTGTTTACCTAAATCTATGTCAAGTGAGGTCCTATTGGATGTTTTCAAGACAATCATCTGAAAAGAAATTAACAAAATGTATTGCTGAAATTGAATTTTCTTAATTGGTTTGCAATCTATTAGAGACTGCAAAGCACAGCTCTCCTTCACTCCAGAGAATGTCATAACAATTTACCAAGTCTTTTTGTTAAGACATGAGAATTTCCAAGTCATTAAAAAACATTACTGTTTGTGTGGCATGATTAATTTCCAGAGGAGTAATGGAGATTTTGCTAAGGCAAAATCTGCTGGGGATCCAGACAGTGGGTGATTCAGCAGCAACTTGTGGAAGGGAATCCTATATCCTGAGCACTTGATTTGAAATATTGGTGCATGCTTTGGTTACACCAAAGGTCTCTTGGTCCCTTGTTGTTGGTTGTTAGAAGCTCTAGAATTCTTTTTCTCAGTCCTATATCTGCATTTCACACACAAATTTACAGTATGGCACAGCAGAGGTAATTCAGGTGCCTAACAGGTGGAAAAAATATCGGTGATATTAATGGCAGAATTATACTAATGCAGGTTTTTAGATACTTTAAAAATTCACTTCTGCAATTTTGTTGGGTGCAGTTCTGACCTTAAGGTAAAGCCTTAAAACCAGAAGGAGCTTCTGTGATCAGGTAAATGCAGAAGACATAGGATACTTTTTTTTCAGCCCACAGTCAGGTTTGCTCATGCACTGCTTCATTTGCAGCCCCAAGCAATTCCCATTAGGTTTAGCAAAGCTAAATGGTTGAGTGCCACAGAGTTAGGCCATATTAATCTCACCTTTTCCCATGTGGGCTTTAAAAAATGGAAATGAAAACAGTTGAGACAAAATACTGGTCTTCTGGGAGAAGAACAGGTTCTGCCTGCTGGTCCCTGAGGGAATATATAACACCAGGATTAGAGTTACTAAGGAGTGGCTTAATGAAGCTGGCTGGCTCAAAGCTGGTCATGGTTGTACACATGGGAACAGCATCTGCATACCAATAGAGCAAGGCAGTCCCTGGCCCTTAGCTAAGAACCAATCAAATAAAATCAAAACAGTGTCTTCATGCATTAAAAATTTACCATATTTTTTTCTTTGGACTTAAGCACAGATTTATTGATCTTATATGTAGATGTAGGGAATAAAGCCTGATAGTTTAATTCCATTAGAAGGTGAATTGGATGGATGTTTGCTGATCTCCTGAGCCAGCAGAAACTGCCCTGTAAGAAAAGGCCTGTAAGAAAAGGCCAGCCAAGTGCAAAGCAGTTGGCTGTCAGCTTCTTTGGCAAAGGGGCTTCAGATGATCTTGCTCAGGTACACCACTGCACATATCCCTGTATTTAGATGGGGCTGTTCCTGGACCTGCAGCCCCAGGTAATGCAGCAGCTCTTGTGTGGTCAGTCACATTAGAAAATCACCTTCTCAAACTGAATCAGCTCCACTTTAAAGCAGTTTGCACTCTTTAGAAGTGCATGCCAGAACCTCATTACCATCTGACAAGCCTTTTAATTACCCTCATCCATGTACTTGAGGATAATTTTCTATAAATTAATCATTGTATTAGTTTTACTTGTTCATCATTCTTATGTACTCCACAGCATTTACTATCTCTAAAGATAAAGTAGTATTGATATATCTTTTATCTGCCTTCATCCCTACTCTTCTCCCTACCAGTCCCTTGTACCCATGCTGTGCTTGGGTGTGCACTGACCTTCTCTGAGCCTGGTGTCCAAAAAAGTGGCCCTGCCCTGCACAAGTGCTCTTTCACAGAGTGACAACATTTTTAGGGTTGGAAGGGACGTCTGGAGATCATCCAGTCTAACTCCCCCAGCCAGGCAGGGTCACTTAGATCAGGTTACACAGGAACATATTCATGTGGGTTTTGAATGTCTCCCAAGAGGGAGACCCCACAACCTCCCTGGGCAGCCTGTGCCAGTGCTCTGCCACTCTCAATATAAAGAAGTTCTTCCTCCTGTTGAGCTGAAACTTCTTGTGTTCTAGCTTATGGCCACTGGTCTTTGTCCTGTCACTGGGCACCACCAAAAAGAGTCTGACACCATCCTCTTGGCACCTGCCTTTGAGGTATTTATAGGTGTGGATGAGATCCCATCTCAGTCTCCTCTTCTCAGGCCCAGCTCCCCCAGGCTCTTCTCATAAAAGATGTTCCAGACCTCTCATCATCTCTGTGCCCCTCTACTGACCCTCTCCAGTAGCTCCTTGTCTTTCTTGTACTGAGGAGCCCAGAACTGGACAGAGCACTCCAGATGTGGCCTCACTAGGGCTGAGCAGAGGGGCAGGATCAGCTCCCTCCATCTGCTGTCCGTGCTTTTCCCAGTGCACCCCAGGATACCATTGCTCCTCCTGGCTGCAAGGGCACTGCCACATCATGGCCAGCTTGTGGTCCACCAAAACTCTCAGATCCTTCTCTGCAGAGCTGCTCTCTTGTGGGTCAGCCCTCAGTCTGTGCTGGTACTTCTCTCTCTGTTCATGTGTCCACATAGCCCAGTACATCTGAACAGAGAAAACTCTGGACAATCCCTCTGCCCAGAGTTACTGAGTAGCAGCTCAGTAGTCTGTGTTCTGTACTAGAGTACTGACAGATTGTAGTCACTCCACATCTAAAGGTCCCTGAGAGTTGCCTTCCCTGCAGTGGCTGTGCTGACAGCATTTGTGTGCTTGGAAATACTCCACAACTCCCTTCTTCAGTCCTTTATCCAGCTCTCCCCCACACCTACATCTCTTCCCCTGACCTCTTCTCTAATGTGGAGGGAAGTATTGTGGAAGATCTAAAGGACTTTTATTCACTGCCCCAAGCCATCATCATTGTCTGACAATCCCCACTCATCTCATGTCAGCCTGTTTGATCCTGTCTTGGTTCAGAGAAGCCATCCCAACAAACCAGGGATCCTGGCTTCTGCACCAGCCATCCCACTTTTTACTCAGTGGAAGTTAACTGAAGTTAAGCAGAGGGGGCATGTTTTTATTTCTTTAATAAATCTAAGTCAAGACCATTTACATGTGTAAAAGTAAGTCCCTTGAGGTTTTAAAACCCTCCAAATATAGCCCTCAAAATTCAGCCAAAATTAATGCAGCCACAATTTCCATGGAAAGTACCATCAGATGGAGGAGGCTATGCCAGCCAGCATGCACTGTTCAGTCCCCTCCACTCTTCTTATCTTGACAGAGTTTTTAGGGAGACAGGGGAAAGGAATGATTGAACTCTAAAATGATGTCATGCCCTCTGCTCATGAGAAGATCACCAAACCTTTCAAAAAGTCTCTTACAAAATTCCTCAAAAGAGTCTGTTAAAGAAACTATGCAATCACAGAACAAGAAGAAAGTGCTCTCAATGATTAGAAAAGGAACAAGAGAAAACATAAGAAAAAGGAAAAATGACTAGGTTTAGACTGGCTGAAAGAAAACCAGGTGCAATCCATGCTGTAGAATATCATCACTGGGGATCCTGCAGAAAGAGGTGAACAGTGAGGGGAGTTCTTGGATGTGAGCAGGCTTTATTGCTCACTGGGTGCTGTGCATGGCAAATCTCAGGAAAGGTACATGAACCACTTACAGGAATTGTGGTGCATTTAAAATGAACTTTGATAATTAATAAATTATCCCAGCAGAAAGATCTATGAAGTTTTTTGGTAAACTAGCAGTGCCCAAACCCAACCAACTGAAAAATCCTCCTGTTTCAGAAGCAAATGCTTTGATACCACAGGAATGATGGGCACAATAAGGAGAGGAAAACATATTAATTTGAAATTATGCATCTCAGCTGAAATTGGTGAGCAATGCTCTCTTAGATAATGAGTGAGGATCTGACCTTGTTTATTGACATAAATACTGAAAACAGAGAGCAGGAATAATATGGACATAAGCCAATGGCTAAAAAGAAGATGGCATCTTAGATTATTCCACAATTTGATTATCATTGGGATTTTCATGAATTTCCTTTGAAACATCTTGGAAAGTCTTAAAAGCAAGATATTAGACTCAGAAGGTTGTGACTTGATGGAGTATAGCAATTTTTGACATAAGTGGGAGGTCTTCAGTAAGTCTGACATGATACAGGCTATTGCTACAGTTAGAACATACAGGATGAATAAATAAAAAATATGTCTGTTATTTTTAGGAGGAAAATAAATCCCCCCACTCCAAGCTGTAGGGTATCCACTCCTCTCTGGTTGGTAAGGTATAGCTGAAAGATCAGGCTAATGGAAAGGAAAGCTCTACAATTTTTCCTGATTTTTTTTTTTCTGTTTGTGCACATGCAGGCATACTCAGTACTCTTTGCAAAGACTAATGGATCTAGTGGCACATATTCAGCATCTTTGCATTTCCCCAATCACCACATCTGCAGGAAAAAAAAGCGTTGAGTCCCTCTATCCATCACGGGTGTCAGCCCTGTACAAAGCTGTGTTTTACAGAGCTCAGATCATTCAGATGCATCACTTAAGCCAGTCATGAGTAGGATGAAGTGTGGGGGACACTGAGAGGGAATGTTTTATGGAATGAAGGGCTTCAGGGAAAGGACTAGAAATGGAAAAACAGCCATGATGGACTGTGCTTCTCTAGCTGTCAGATGCAGCTTGGAAGTCAACCAGAATGTCTAGAAAAAGCAGTTTTTTCATATCCTGGTGACTAAGTTCTTCTTTCAATTTTTTCCCCCTCCAGTGTTTTTTAGTCTTTTACATTTCACTTATACAAAAATTGAGTGTTATGAGAAAAACTTCTTTTTTTTTTGCACACAAAGTTTTGTCTTCTACCAACCAGGGCAAATTTTGAATTGGTGCTGACACTGAGGGAGCTGCACACACAGAGGAAGTAAAAAACTAACCAAAACATCTCTGGAAATCCATCTGTGTTTAAAGTTCTAGTTTCTAAGATTATGATTATTATTTTCTGTTATTGCAGGCCCTAGGCAACAGTGAAGTAGTTCTGGGCATGGGACTAGCAATGGCAATTCCATGCATAGACTAAATAGGCGAGGCGGCTGAATAGGAAAAAGATTGCAACATTCAAGGCAGAGAGGGGCAATTCTGAGAGCTGAACACATCTCTTGGATCCCACAGCATTAACCAGAACCTCAGTTTCTCTCACCTACATCTTGGACACCTAAAAGAATCACCAGTCCCATCGCTGCAGGTTGCAGCTATCCACAAGTCCAAGGCACCTGCTGTTTCCTGCTGCTAGGAATGAGGTTCCTGGCACACTGCCCCACTGAACACCAGGCCCTTGTCTACATGACTGCACTCATGGTGCAAGTGTCTGTCTAGTCTCCTGGCCTGAAAAACTGCTGTTGCTAAAAGAAAATAAACTTGGGTTTGTTGTTTTTTTTAAAAACTTTTTTCTGTCTGGAACTTGATTTTCATCCGATCAGTGACAAAGACATACATGGTTCCCCTCCTCTAGCAAATCCTGGATTGCCTTTGTCTGTTGCAGCACATTTTCAGGAAGTCTCTGCTCTTCTAGGCATGGTTATAAAGATTGGAGCCATCTCAACGTCTTTCTGGCTTCTTTCCATCAGCACTGAGAGTTCAGGTCTTCAGAGACCTCTTGGAGTTCACTGTATATTGCCTTTCTTATCAAGCTGTTATGTAAACACTCAGTACTGTGTGTAAGATATGATATCTTCACAGCTTTCTCTCTCTCATAGTTTCTGACCTGGCTGGGGTTTGCCACAGAGGATGTTTATTTGCCACTGGACATAAAAGTATCAAAGTGAGAATACACCTTTGTTATGTTTCAGATCACTGGGAAAAGGTGTCATGCAGGATCACTTAAATGAGCTACCTAAGGCCAAAACAAATCTGTGACATGCAAACTTGGTTCTACAGGCAGTTTAGGAATGCACAGGTGGCTCCAGACATTGCCAGTAAAGTGTCTGGGGTGGTATAGACACTGTAGACACTGTAGATGATGGTGCAGCTTCTTTTCTCTAGCCTTTGACTGCTCTCCTGATCCAAGAGAAGCATCCACAGTGCTGTGTACCACACCACATCATGTTTGCCTCTGCATCTGTGCTTATTCCAAACACTTCCCTTGGATCAGTAACTTTTGATACCTGTTGCGGAGGCGGAGACTTCTGCTGAAATTCAGTCATGTGCCCCATTTGTCTGTAGTGGTTCACACTGAGTTTTCTCCATTGGAGCAGCCAAGTCATCTGCAGTGTGCCATGTGGATTTGTGAGGGCTGTGTCTCTTCCTCTGCTACTTAATAATTCACAGAGCTTATGGATATGTGCTACTGTCACTGTAATTGCACATTAACCATTATTATACACAAAGCCATTGCTGACTTAGTGCACTCCAGGTTATCATTTTCATGCTTATTATGTCCAACTTAGTCTCATCAGTGATGTTTAAAACTTCTGCCAGGTCTGGATGAGGTTGGAATACACTCAAATCCTTTTCATTTGCCATGCTCTGACTGACATGGAATGATTTGTTATTGTAAACAAGTAGCATAGTTTTTGCTGACTCACCTGGATACTTTTCATGCTGCTGAAATTTATACTGTTCATCTATCACATATATTTTTTGTAAAAAAAAAAGTCTTTAAAACTAAGAATGTGTTATTGTGTTTGTCTCTGGAGAGGGGTAATGCCTTAGGATGCAGACCTACCTGCAAATCCAGGATGGTGTTTACAGACTTGCTCTCCTGTCACCCATCCCACCCACACCTCTCCCTCTTTAGCCACTCCCACAGATTTACTGGCTGATTTCATTTTGGATTCTTCTTTTGCCTTTCCAGGACATAGCTGACTGCACAGCATCTAACTGTCTGCCTCAGTTCTGTTGCTCAGTAGAGATGCAGGGGGTTTTCTACACTGACAGAAGTGTTTTTCCATGCTGTACCGGTGTGGATGTAACCACAGCAGTCATATGACACTCCTCGGGAGCACAAAGTCCAGCAGTGCAAGCTCTGGCTTGCTGATCCCTGTGCCAGCAAATATATGTATTTTAAGAGAAACATCAACAGAGCTTACCCTGGTTATAGGGCAGCCAGGGAGATGCAGCTGAACTTGTAAGACAGTCAGCCTTCTTGGTAGATGCCTGGGGTAGCAGCCAGGCAACTCAGGTTCAATTTACACTTAAGTCATCTAAGTTTATTTCTCAGAAAATACATATTTTAAAAATTCTGAAATTAAAACATGGTTAAAACTCTCTACAATAAACAGAAGTCTTCAGAGGAAAGAATGACTGCCAGCTTTGCTTTTTGTTCAAGCTGTAACAGATTTGAAGTTTATTTTATACTCAAGGCTTAAAAGATGCTTGAGACAGTTCTTCAAAAGGAGCTGCACATCTGTGAAAGCACTCGCTGAATACTTCAGATAATGTTCAATCTGGGTTGGATGCCCCAGAGATCAAGTCAAAGAGAGAAGTGATTGTTTTGCTTTTGATATCTATACCCAACCCCCTTAAAATGGGTGACATTTCAGCTGCAGGCACATTATCAGTAGCCTGAGATCAGAATAGCTGTCAAGTACTTTCAATTTGGAATAAAAACCAAACAAGCAATAGAGGTCATGAGTTAAAGATTTAGGACATGCTGTTAAACTTCTCAAACCTTGTTCTCCCACAGAAAGAAAGCTGTAACAGCTCTCCATATAACTTATATATCGTGGTGGTGAAGGAAGCCCTAACAGACCAACCAGTATTCCAGAGAATGCTTCTGCTGTGTAATCATTTGAAAAATGAAACTCTGTAGGACTGAGAGATTAACAAGGCAGATTGATTTTTCTCAGGGTTCTCAAATCTGTGTCTTCAGCAGAGGCTGTGTGAAACTGGTCTGTCCCCAGCCTCACAAGATGGGAACAAAATTACTTCATGCTGACTCTGTTGAGTCTCCTGAGTCCTGCAGTCTGGGACATCCTGGTGCAGAGGGGAAAAATTGCATTTTGCAGTTCAGGGGTCTAGTTTTTCTTTTCAAAACTCCAGAATTCTTACATGGCAAGGTGAGACAAATCCACTGAATTTTGTCTTAACGATAATTTCCTCTCAAAGACGTTTTTGTTTGGAATGACAGGATTTTTTTTTTTTGTGTTGAAAGGAGAGGAAGCCCCTCCACCACACTCTGGCTGAATGAAGAGTCCATGACGTCTGCTTGTCTTAATTACCCTGTGTTGCTCTGCAGATGAGTGCTGAGGATTTATGTCTTCCAAAGCATGCCTGGTATCTCCAGCACTACCTTCTGACCTAACAAATCTCAGTTCTTCCACTGTAAGCTTCTTTCTTTTGAAGGCCCAGCTGTTCATATCCTATCCTGATGTCTTCTAAGCACTCAGAAAAACTTCATTTTTATAGATTTGTTGTTGTTGTTGTTTTGTGTTTTTTTTTTTTTTATTTTTTTTATTTTTTTTATTTTTTTGGTTGTTCAGTTTGTTTTGGGTTTTTTCAGTTTTTTGTTTATTTGTTTGTTGGTGTTTTTTGTTTTTATTTTTGTTGGTTTTGGTCAGTTGTTTGTTTTGTTTCATTTTGTTTAACGACTAGTTAGGAATTCTCTGTTAGGAATCAAGGGAAATGGTAACCTATTGCAAGCAGCCCTTGCAGGTGCTGTCTTCAGTGTGAGAAATCCGTTCCCTGTCTTTCAGTGAACAAACTTCACTGTCAAGAAGGATTTCAGGTCTATCTTTTGTTTGATTCCCTGTTCTGGCAGCCAGGCAAGCTTAGCAGCTCTTCGTGAAAATCACTTCCTTCTGTTCACAAGCTATGAATGAAGATATTTCTCAAAGCCTCCATAGATCTTCACAAGCTCTGCCTGTTTCTGTCGCAGTATTTGAAGGTGTATCAGACAGTAACACCAGGTACCACTAGTGTGAAAACTTCCCATAGCCTGCCAAAAGTGTGCTGAGTTTCCTGATTCTTCGAGGTCCTGAAGGGAGATGAGGTCTAGTCAGCACACTCCACCCTGCTGCAGAGCCTGGGAGAGCTTTGGGGATCTGAGGTGTTGTTATGGGTGTCACTGAGCTCAGTTTCCAGAGTCTGTTGCATATTCTTTCCATATTCTTTCTCTGGCTCGCAGGAAAAATGGAGGGATGGTTTGTTTTCTCTTAAAGCCCTTTATTCCAGCAGTCCTTTGCATATGGAATAACTTAGAGATGCTGGTCTGAGGAGGCCTGGCAGCTAAGGGTAGGTGAGCAGTCTCTTGTCTGGGATGGAGAGTTTGTAGGGAGCTCCCTCTAATGATCTTCCAGGTCTTGGGAGAAAGGTTGGGTTCTCCACATCCTTTACTGGGGAGAAGTAAAAAGCTTTCTCATAGCAATATTCACTTAGTGTAATGTTTTCTTAAGCTCTGGAATGCAGTTGTACCTCCTAATTGTTGACATCTTGAAGTCAAATGTTGAATCTATTTGCTTGGCCTCAGTGGAGAGCAATGGCTGTTCCCAGGTTGATTCATTCAAGCTATCATGGGCATTTGTTTTAGGGCAAGTTGTCCTTAGAGGGTGACCATCACTCTGTGTTGGAAGTAGGGTTGGATGTTGGGTTTTTAGGCACATAGAGAAGTTGAACCCAAGAGCAGATAATATTTTCTGAGCTCTTAAAAAAAAAAATTCATCACTTTCTGTTCTCTTTCTCTGGCATGAAAGAAAATCTGCTTGCAGTAACATATTATGATACTTTAAGGACTGGGCAGCCAAGGTGTTTAAATGTTTATTTAGAAACTGTGGCCTGAAAACTATAAACTGAGCAGCAGTTTAGACATTGACATTGCTCTTTAAACGACATATATTTAATTTCTCTTAGATTTCCTGTATTTTTGCTAGAAACTATTTAGGAGGTTTAGAATTTTGCTCATCATCTGCATTTGCAGGGTCTGTCATTCATCTGGAAATGTAAAAACTATACTGAGCACACAACATCAGGTGTCAACTCTGAGTCAGATGCTTTTCTTTCTGGATACAGGTTAGGGAGAAAGACATCCATTGCCTTGCAAGACTGAAAAAAGAGAAGGTGAAAGGAGTATGAGGCGCTCAGAAACCATGGGAATTGGGAACCAGGCTTGCAAGGAGAAAGAAATGAAAGAACTTTGGCTATGACAGGAGAACAAGTGCTGTTGTACTGCAGAAACAAAACAAATTATTAATATTCCATTAAAGGATGAACTGTTTTTCAGTTCAGGACATGCTGAAGGACATACCATAAAAAAAAGAAGCAGCCTCACTGCAGAAAATTAAGTTGTGCCTGATACTGTGATGAATAACATCTCACAGGCAACAGGAAATATACCCCATAGTAGGGAATATTAGGGATTATAGGGAGAAAGCACCACCTTGCATGGAGTTGGAAGCCACATCTCAGTGGGAAGAGATAGAAGATTCCTGGATTTTGAAGTGTGCTTTCCTCTCCTGCTCACTGCCGTCCTGGTGAAGGATGCCACCCTGCTTTCCTGCTTTCACACATCCTGCAGTGCTGCCTCCCCTGTTTGTCAGGGATGTTGCGGACACAGGCTTTGATTTACCAGCGGCAGCCCTGCAGTGGAGGCGCGAGTCGCGGCTCACAGGGCGCGCCGGCCGCCCCTGGGGGAGCCGCTGCGGTTTCGGAGGCCTTGTTCCACACTGAGCGAACGCGGCTTTACAGCAGCAGCCGCCGCCGCTCAGAGGACGGGTTCCACCGGGCTCTCGTGCTCTGCGGGCACGCACAGCCCAGCCCAGCCCA
>VZRX01006193.1:42944-56273 GCA_013398075.1 Notiomystis cincta
CCGTGCCGTGCCGTGCCGTGCCGCGCTGGCAGCAGCCGCAGGCCCCGCTAGATGTCCCCCGCCGTGTGCGCGGCGTGAGCGGCGGCGGCGGCAGCCGGAGCGGTACCGCAGCGTCGCGGCCCGGGCGGCCCTGGTGGCCTGGGTCACCCACCAGGAAAGTTTTGCTCTCTTTGTTTCCTGAGCAGTTTCTCTAACTTTGGTCTGTTAATACGAAATAATGCTCAGATCCAAACTGCTTCTATTTTGTTGCCCTAAAACCTGTGGTGTGACTGGGGCTTGTGAGGAAGCAGGAAATTCGCTGGACTTTTGATTATTGTAATTTTTTTAAGCCTTGGAAGTAATCTTTCAAGGTGATGCTCAGAACAGAATGGAGAACTGTTTGCCTTTTAATAGAAATAACTGATCATGTGTAAAAATGTCAGACCTGATGAGGAATAGGAAGTTTGACTTTTGGAAGAGTGCTTCAGATCATGATTTGCCACCATTTTTCATCTGGTCCCAGATCCAGTTCTCTGTATGTTACCAAGCTCTGCCCGTGGTTCAGGTGTGTGATTTGTTCTTCATAGTGAATACAGTTCATGCTCGTGTACTGACCTGGCTGTGACAGTCAATACTCTTTTGCACCTGAGGAAAAGACAGTGAATAGAGACACATCATATCTGTTCAGTCCAAACAGGTGCTGAGGAGAATGTTCAGATGCAGTTGCTAAACACTGCCCGTTTTTGGAAACAAAGCATATGATAAAACTAAAGCTATGGGTAGCTTGCAAACCAGGTTTTCGAAAAAGCAGTCTAGAGCCAAAGGTAATGTTTCTTTGTTCTGAAATATTAGGTGATGGTCAAGAAGACTGGAAAAAATACCCTAACATTACTCTGCCTTCATTCAAAAGAAGCAGAAGATAATGTCTTGTTAAAGTGGCTAAATAAAGACTAGACAGCTTCACATGTGTTTTGGGCAGATGGCAGAACGGCAGAAACAAGAGTAAGTCAGTGACTGCTAAAGAAGGGCAGCCTCATTCAATGGCAATGCTCCTACAACTTGATTTTCTCTTTCTTAATTTTTTGCTAATGAAATTAGGGCAATCTAAAATTTAGTTATGTAGGTTATGTAGCTTTGTTTATGGCATTCAGCTCTAAGTACTTGGCCTTGTTAGGCAGATCATACAGACAAATGTGAAAAGCATCTACATCTGTAGAGGAGGTGGGATGAGTTGAACTTTGGAGACACTGGTCCTCAACCAGGATGACTGTAGAGACATTCTGGGCTAGAAGTCCAGCTCCTAGATGGATACAGCCAAATGAGGTGAATCCTTTCTCAACCAAAATGCACAAAAGATTACAAGTAGTACAGAGGTATGACAATTGAAATAGTAAGAAAAACAGCCAAATATTTAAAAGCTAAAGTAAACATTCTAGAACTTTAGTAGTGAAGATAATTTTCTACTGAAAGAAATTTCTTAAAGGTGTTGATGGAACCTCCACCCTTGAAAATCCTGATAATGTTTTTTTGTTAGGACTGGATGTTCTTCTAAAAGCCAACTCACAAAAGTTCAAGAACTCAAGAATTCAACTCAGTATGAAAAAGGAATTAATTCCTCAAAACTTTATCCTTGGAAAGAAGTCATATGGCAAACTCTTCTGCTTCTAAAGTCCATCAGTCTGGTAAAGCAAGAAAGATGACACAGCAAGAAAAATACTAAGCATGGACTGGGATGATAACTTGAAGGGAAATGAGTAAAAAATTATATGTCTTTTGTTGAGGTTGTCATTAAAATCATAGTTAGTGTTCTCCAAGTACCAGTACCATGCTCTTCAACATCCAAGAAAGGACACAAGTATACCCAACCACAGGTCTTTAGCACAGAAACACAGCTCTTGAATACCAAGTGTGCATTTAGGAACAGCTTCCAAGAGAATTAGGATGTCTGTTGGGAATTACTGTGTTTCTACTTCCTGCTAAAGTAGTATCTGTGAAGCTTTAGCTGAAGAGACATTCCCATCCCTGTGTTTTATACAGCAGGAGTTCACTGGTGTAGCACGGGCCAGGGAAACTTGCATGTGGTCAGAAGCTGAGATTTTTTCTGATTTCCAGCTTGTCAGAGCTCAATACATTACAGCAAAATTTGTAAAAGTCCTCTTTGGACAACAAATGTGGGCATATAACCATCTTTGTTCATCAAAGCTGAAGGCATGGTAAGGCATGAGGCAGCTACTTTTCCCTGGCCAGGAGTTGCTCCTGTGAGTCAGTGGGTTGCTCACTGGCTGCATTTGCAGAACATTCATCAGATTAGTTTGATGGGAACAAAGTGAGGTGTTTCTATTGCTACACTGCACCATGTATTGTGTCACTCTCGTGTTATCTCTTATCATTCTGGTACCTGGTGGCCTCACTGAGAAGGAAAATGTCACTGTGCCTGGCATGTACCTTCCTTGAAAAGCAGAGGAGGAAAGGTGGTAGTGTCAGGGAAGCAGGGAAGACAAATTCAAATGTCTGCATGGGACTTTTAAACCAGTAGAAATAAGTAATTGGAATGAAGATTTCTCATGGGAAGAGACTGTCTGATGGAGATACTGAAAGGAAAGTGCTAGCACAGAGCTGACCTCAGAGACATTCCTAACTGCACCCCTTTCTGAGTCTTCCAGGCATCAGGAGGTTCATTGCTATCTTAAAAATGAGAAAACCAGAAAGTGTAGGCAGGGGGATTCAAACCAGAACCCCTGTTCATTCCAAACAAGGACTTTGCTACGCTGAGCACCTGGGGTTTGAACAGCTCTGTTGCTCTGCCTGTGCAGAGAAGAGCAAGTGAATGAAGCTGCAAATGGAGAGCCTGGTTTTGGCTGGGCTGCAAAACCCATTAAAACAGCAGAGCCAAGACAGTGACAATATTTTGGCATGCTTTTGCAGTGGTCAGAGTGACCCTATATATCATTTTATGTATTTATTTTTCTATATGTGTACAGTCACCTCAATGACTTGGCATGCCTTCTAGTTATGCCAGCCAAACCAGACCTTTTCTATTTGGCTCTACCTTCAAACTTTCTGGCATGTCAACTTCTACAAGGAAAGATGGTTGGCAGAGGAGCCTTTGGTCCCGGCTGGGATGCAGTGCCTATTTTTTTCTTCAGTCATAGGGCTCAGAAGGAAGAATCCCTGTTTCTTTCTACATAGACAATAAAGACTGTAAAGACAAGAGGAAAAAGGGCTAAGCAGGAAACAGTAGAGTAGGCATTGCTTTTTAAACCAAGTAGTGTGTGAAGTTTTAAAACATAACAGCACAGAGCTGCATATAGCTTAAAGTTGTCTAATGAAACCAGTTAGTAGAACAATCTCATCTGAAAATACTTGGAAGTATAAGAGCCAGGAAGTATAAGAACCTTCAGAAATTCACTTTCAGCTTCATGAACAACTAATACTGTGTTATGGGTGTAATATTTAATGCCTGTGGTTTGCTTGTGTACTCACTTTCTAAGAGCCCAGCAATCACAAGCGGTGCAGTGTTTTAGTGAAGCATCATCTCAGAGCCCACATAAGAAACAGAAACAGAGATGGTCTAGAAATATCCAAAGTGAGGCAATGCTTTTGAGGATTGGAAAGTCGAATTGTCAGAGGAGCTTAGGAGCTCCTATCTCATTGACAAAGATACTTTTCATGGCTCTGAGAGCATGTTTGAAAGAACTGCAGCATGAGGAAAGAGAGTGGAAAATGTTGTGCTGGGAACTCATGTTTCATCCTTAATGACATTTTACCCTGATATGGGGATGATGTTGTCAGGCTCTGAGAAAAATGTCTTCCAGGACACTGTGAAACAGGGAATGTGATTTCCTGAGTCAAAAAGCAGTTAAGTGATATGATGGCTGGTTGGATTAAAAAAATTAAAAATTAGAATATCCATCTCCTTCTCAGCAGCAGGCTGGGATACTGAAGATGTTCCTTATAGATCTGTGCAGGATCTTTCTGAATCTGGAGCTTGCAGATGAGCTCCCATGCACAGTTCTTATAGGAATAATGCTTTGAGTGAGCTGCCCATTATTCCCATTGGTATAAATTGCCACATTATTAGCACACTAGAATGAACTGAATGCAGCAAGAATTACTGTCCTGTGGTGGAGGGCTGTTCTCACAGTCTTTGTAGTCTGAAAAAGACAACACTTTAAAACCATGTCTCATATAGAGTATATAATAACAACAATAACTAAAAAGAGGCAAGAAGAACTACAGGACTAGAAATTCACAGGTCTAAGGCATTTTAAAATTAAGGCAAATAGAGATAGGGGCATATGTTATTGAAGCTCAAAATATTTGATTTGGGAAGAACAGGATGTTCTGTACCACACCACTGAATCTTCTTGTGAATCAATATTTTTTAAATATCTATACTGACACATTTCATACGATTCAATATTTTTGATATCAAAGATAGCCTACAGATAACTGTGAAAAATTGTTGTAATACATGGCCAGAAATGGCCATGTGTTTGCACTGACCTTGAGATAATATTTTGTTAATTTATAAGCAACTATAAGCAATTGAACAACAACATAAAGGAAATTATTAGAAGACACACAACCTAAACCCAAACAAGGGTTATCTGTTGTTCATTTCTGAATCACAGAACTGTTTTCTGGAAGGAACTGCTGGCAGTCATCTGGGTCAACTTTGCTGTGGAGCTGAACTATTGTTTACACCAGGTCAGAATGGAGAGAGCTGCCTTCCACTGTGCACTGAAAGAACCAAATAGTGATAGGATATTCTGGTGGAATCCACTTATACAAAGGCAGATTACTAGTTTCACACTAATTTTGTGAGATGAAGGTCTGTAGTTATTACATATGATCTAAATTAACATGTAAGTCTGATAGCAGTACAAGAAAGATAATTGCTTTGCTCCACCTCTGAACTATGAATAAAAAACATGTCCTGACATATTCTAACCACTTTTCACCTGTCATGAATTGTTTGGCTTTCCACAAAAACAGTGCTAATAATTTTTACCATCATTCCCTCATTGTACTAAAGGTATGCAAATAGAACACATTGATATAAAATCTCTCAAATATCTGTTTACCTACACAAAATGTACCCTGTTATGGTTTAGTGTGGCATACAATGTGGACACCACCCTGTTAAGGAGCAGAGATAATGCCACTTGGCTGAGCTGTGCTTGGCACAGCTGTGCTGTGCCTGCTTACACCCTGGGCAAACAGAAGGGAAAAATGTCAGCTTAAACTTCAGCAGGTATTTTAGGTCAGCAGATGCTAAAATTTCTTATCCCTTGAAAGACATGGGCTGATAAAGCTGGCAATTGCCATGAGATACTCATCTAGTAAACCTTGGCATTGTGTCTGTCATGTAGAAGCTGAAAAGTGAATAGGAGGCTGTGAGGACAATTTCTTAACTGCTTTAATACTGGCCTTAGGTGCAACGTGTTCTGCCACCAGTATTTTAGTGAGGAGAGAAACAGAGCCAAACATGGTTCTGTGCCACCCATCCTGCCCCCTACACAGCCCTGATGTATTCAACTCTTGGTTTTGATGCTCTCCTCCTCCCCTTTGCTGCTGGTCCTTCTAACACAATATTGACAATTTGAGAACTGGCATGGCATGAGCCTCACTGATGGGTCTGGCTTGTGCACATACAAATGCTACATAAAATGTGTTTGAGTTTGTATTTACTAGCAAGATAGCCATAAGGCAGATGTTTGAGAGGAGTGCCCAGCACTGGGTTACAGAAAAAGAGAGCAGGTGTATTCATTTGGGTCATGGATACAATTTACGTTCTCAATCCCTCACTATATTCTCCTGTCCATCACAAGGATCCAATTGAAGCCAAAATATTTCCTTTCACCTCTCTGTTGTTTGATTTGCAGTAAATTCTGGAGTGCTCTGTTTCCTCCATACCTGCCTGGAGGATTAGACAGGGAGCAGTGATGCAGGCAGCAAATGTGCAAGCACCTGCAGCAAGGTCTTGACTCTCAGCATGGTACTACAAGAACTAATTGTTTGTAAATGTGATGATGTTTGTGAGTGTGAACTCAGGGGACACCATCCAGTACTGTCTTCTCTTCCTGAGTTGTAACAGCATCTTTGAGCTCCTCTGGCTGCTGGGCAGGGGTGAGATGATGAGCACTGGACTCAACCTCAGAGTGACAAACAGATAAGGAGCGGTAGCATCTTTGAGTGGCCTTCGCTGTATGCAAACCTGAGGGTTCTTCAACATGGTTAAGCAAGGAATATGGCCAACTTGGTGTTTTAATGGAGAAAAAGAAATGAACAAGTTCTGTAACCCACTACTGCAGTATGTATTTGACATTAGAACAAAAAGAACTGTATCAGTTTAATCCACCTGTGGATTTAGGCAATAATATTCAGAATTGCAGCAAACCACTCTGAAGATGGTTCAGCTATAGTGTCGAACAGAATTTGGCCCAGTGACTGTAACCCAAGTCAGAATGTTTATTACCAGTTAATTTGTACACATGCCTGTGGCTCTTATTCTTGGAAACAACCTCCCCGAGTGACTGTGAAATGCTGCTATTTCTGCTGCAAAAAGTACATTTTTCCTGTGGTAGACCAGTTCATCTTGGAAGCTGCTCAGCTGATGTAGCTGTTTGTTAAATGTTCTTTATTTGTGTGTATAACTTCTGAAATAATGTGATAGACAGTGTAGTCATATGGCACCTGCATCCACTTTATTGTAGATGTAGGAGAGGGGATCAAGTTCAGTCTGGGTTCAAGCAAATTCTGCTGCTACAAGAAAATGTCCTTGTCATATACAGGTCTTGTTCTTATCCCACAGAATGAAGATGGGGAACTGAATTTGTGATACTATTTTAAACCACAAGGAAGAAGCAAATAACTGGTCTGCAATTTCCGGACACATTCTACTGGGAGCTTTTTAAGGCTATTTGAGCATTTTGAACTACATTGTTTTCCCCTGAGCTGAAAAATTCTTCCCTGCCATTCTGCACCTTCTATTGATCATGGTTCAAAGATCAAAGTAAAGTGCATTTTCTGAGAAGCAAAGGTTAAAGTAATTCCAAAAGTTACTTGACTACTGGGAGTTCAGGGGCAAGCATTTGGGCAGCAAATACAGTCTAGAGCCCTTGCTTCCTACTGTCTATCCATCCCCTGGCATCTGTTCTGAAAATCTATTTCCTTTTGCAAGAACTGCATTGTGCATTAAAGAACCAGCACTGGGGCTCAAAAGCATTGAAAAAATCACTGGCCTGCTGTGAATTCCATAGATCTCTTTACAAGTATGGTATTTTTCCTTCATTCACAAATAGAGCAGTTATCCCTCTTCCCTGCTTGTTAGTGAAGGGAGGATTTTGTCCCTCATGTTTAATTAAGCCCCAAAAGTCATGGCTTTATTTATTGATAAGCCTTTCCAGGGTGCCCGTCTCTGTAGTGTCTGAGGCCACTCAAGCCGTGACCCCTTGGGAGGGGGCTGCATTCCTTGGGAATCAGGGAAAGGTCTCAGGGGTTTATCGCTGCTGCCCGGGAGCTCACCCATCACTAACTGTAATAGTGCTAAGTGAGCAACCTGCTGGTACCAGAGTCACCACTAGCAGTGGAGGTGGAGTGATTGTAACAGTATTTGACTTGCTGTGATATGAGACACTGTACTTAGAAAACAGTCACAGGGAAGTTGGATGGAAACGACAATAAGGCAGGAGCTGTTAATCCCTTTAGCGTGTGCATGGTAAATGGTATAGAAGAAGCCTGTGTACTTACCTGAATGTACCTGAGAGAGAGAATCACAGAATCATAAATTCACAGACTCACAGAATCACAGAAAGGGTCAGGCTGGAACAGATCACAGCAGGTCATCTGGTCCAACCTCCCTGCTCAATCTCTCTCCCAGAGAACATGGCACAGGATTGTCTCCAGACTGGTATTTCCAGTGAAGGAGACTCCATTGTCTGGGCAATCTGTTCCAGTGTTCAGTCATCCACACAGTACAGAAGTTCTTCCTCCTGTTCAGGTGGAACTTCCTGTGCATCCGTTTCTTCCCACTGCCTCTTGTCCTGTTGCTCAGCACCACTGAGCAGAGCCTGGCTCCATCCTCTTGGCACTCTCCCTTCAGAGACTGACAGACATTGATGAGATCCCCTTTCAGTCATCTCTGAATAGGCCCAACTCCATCAGCCTTTCCTTGTAAGAGAAATGCTCCAGTCCCCTCATAATCTTTGTAGCCCTCCTCTGGACCCACTCCAGTAGCTCCATGTCTCCCTTGCCCTGAGGAGCCCAGACCTGGACAGAGTACTCCAGATGTGGCCTCACTAGGGCTGAGTAGAGGAGCAGGATCACCTCCCTGGACCTGCTGCCAGTGCTCTTCCTAGTGCCCCCCAGGATACCTTTGGCCTTCTTGGCCACAAGAACACAGTGCTGGCTCATGGACATTTCCTTGTCCTCCAGGACCCCCAGGTCCTTCTCTGCAGAGCTGCTTCCAGCAGGTCACCCCCAGCCTGTCCTGGTGCCTGGAGTTGTTCCTCCCCAGGTGCAGGACCTGCATCCACCTTTGCTGAGTTTCAGATGGTTCTTCTCTGCCCATCCCTCCAGCCTGCCAGGGTCCTGCTGAAGGGCTGCAGAGCCCTCTGAGGTATCAGCCACTCCTCCCAGCTTTGTGTTGTCAGGAAATTGCTGAGGAGGCCTCTGCCCCTTCAGCCAAGTTATTGGTGAGAAGTTAAACAACACTGGGCCCAGTACTGAACCTTGGTAGATGCCACTAGTGCCACTAGTGCCACTCCAACTGTGCCACTAATTAGGACTCTGGGATCTGCTGTTTAGCCAGTTCTCAAACCACCTCTCTGTCCACTCACACAGTCCACACTTCCTGAGTTTGCCTGGGAGGATGTTGTGAGAGACAGCATTGAAAGCCTTGCTGAAGTCAAGGTAAGACAATATCCCCTGCTCTCCTTTCATCCATCCAGGCAGTTGTTTCATCATAGAAGGCAATCAGGCTGGTCAAGCAGGATCTACCTTTAGTGAATCCCTGCTGACTGCTCCTGATGGTCTTCTTGTCAGCCATGTGGATAGTGATGGCCTCCAGAATGAGGGGCTCCATCACCTTGCCAGGGAATGAGGTGAGGCTGACTGACTGCTAGTTCCCTGTATCTTCCCCCTTGCCCTTTTGGAAGACTGGGGCAGCATTTGCTTCCTTCCAGTCCTCAGGCACCACTCCTGATCTCCACAACCTTTCAAAGATGACCATGAGTGGGCTCCCTGTGGTGTCCACCAGCTCTCTCAGCATTTGTGGATGCATCCCCTCAGGGCCTGTGGACCTGTGGATGTCAGGTTTGCCTGGGTGTGCTCTAACCCAGCCCTCCTTGACCAAGGAAAGGTCTTCCTTCCAACATCCCTTGCCCTGGTCTCCTGGGTCAGAGATCCCTGAGGGCTGGTCTTGTCAGTGAAGACCAATGCAAGAAAGGCCTTTGGTAACTCTGCCTTCTCTGTGTCCTCTGTTACCAGTGTCCCTGCTCCATTTAATAATGGTCCCACACGATCTTTTGTTTTTCTTTTGTTACTGTTGTGTTTGAAGAAGGCCTTCTTGGTGTCCTTGACATCCTTGACCAGATTTAATTCCAGATGGGTCTTGGCCTTCGGATGCCATTTTCTTTTTTCGAAGACCACTATCAGTATTTTTAAAGAATCTAATGAAAAGCAAGATCCTAGACTAAAACAAATCCAAACCTGCATATTTTCTGGGTTTTCCCATTTCTGACATCAGCAAAACATTTGCAGCTTAGAATAACTCCCAGGAGAGGAAATATTATTTATAGCCCAGCCTTTTTTTCTTCATAAAGAACTTTGTGGTAAGCATATCTTTAGAAATTAATTGAAAAATAATAATAACAAAGAATTATGAGAACTTTTCACCTCTGTGAGTACCTTTTTCTTTTCCCTTAGCAGTCCTGAATATGGAACAGGGAAACAGGTGTAATAAATCCACAAAATAATTATTCCCCATTTGCTATATTACATTTTATTTATATTCCCTGGCTGTTATTTTATGTTAAATCTGCAAGTTCTCTTGTTGGATTTTACCCCAGTAAATGAGGACGTAGCACATAACCACTGTTGCTGCAGAGATTTCTTTTCCAAAGCTTAATTACTCTCTGGTTATGTTCATAAGAGCTTTAAATATTTCTGAGAGTTTTTGGTAACTGTGAATTTTTGTGACAGACTTCCTTTTTGATTGGAAATAACTGGTCTATCAGGAACAAAATCTTCAGATGTTTTCCCATTAAACATTAAATTTACTTTTGTGTAAAACCAAGTAAGGTTTTGGCTTTTAAGGTCCAAGTAACCTGCAATATTGCTGTGTTAGCCTGCCTCTAAGCCTCTGCTAAAGAGGATTACCTCTGGTCATGCAGTACTGCTTCCAGCTCTGGATTGACATTTTTCCCATTTGCTTGACGTCTTTGAGCCCTGCTTTACTGAAGTTGGAGTAAAATTCCCTTCTATTGAAAGAGCACCTTCTATTGAAAGAACAGCAGTGCAGAGGAACACAAGATTACAGAGCCTCCAGGACAGCTGACTGTGGAGAATGAATAATCTGAGTTTAAGTTGGGAGGAACTGCTGTTCTTTGTCCCATCATGATCACAATCAGTATCTGTAAGACTTTTTCTCCAGACTGGTTTTCAGTCTCAGAATTCTTTCTTCATAGTCAAAACTGCTTTGTTTCTAGCTTTTTGCAATTATCTTCATATATAGATTGAAGCAGATGAGTAAAATTCATCCTCTGTTGATTCCAAAGACTTTTGTTGAGCAGTAATATGAGACAGGCCTGTATTTAGAAAGCTGATATGGTTAAAATTTCAGGGGGTAAGTGATGGTTCAAGATATGCACCGTGTAATAGGAGAGCTGGAGGGAAAGCACAAGTCACACTCCCAGTGGAAGCAGGGTATTTAGCACAGCATGGAGGTGGATTCCATCAGGTGATTCAAAAGCATCTACCCTGCCTTGGAGTGCTGCCCCAGCTCCTATGATGTCCAAATGAAGGGCAGACTTGGCCATTTCTCCACCAGAGGTGACTGGAACCAGCCCAGCACAGATGCAAGGTTGACCAGGTTGGCAAGATGGGGAGCAGCACCAGGCTGGGTCGGAGACACACTGATTCACTGTTTCCAGCAGGTAATTTTTGTCAGTGCAGCTCCTCAGGCTCTTGTTAAAAGTGAAAACAGCTTTGCCCATGGGCACATTCTCTAAGGAGAGCAGCTGTTTTCATAGTAACAATTAAAATCTGTACCAAGGAGACATTTTATCAGAGTTCTGGCCAGAACCTCCCCACTCCCCATGCATCTACTTGCAGGTGTTTCAAGAGGGAGAGCTGAGAGAAGGAAAACAAGGCTTAGCCAAAAGTAAGCATGACTAACAAATTACTCATAATTGAGGTTTGTTAATTGCATAGAACCCAATTAAATCTTTCCACATCTGAAATGGAATAACTTATGCTCACAGCAGAGCTGTTTAGCTGTGAGACATTTCTGGTGACACTTGTCTGTTGATTTGCCGTTAGATAACTTCTTGGCTTGAGGCCAGTGGGACTGAGCTAAGAGACTTTTTGTACATGTGTTTTGCAGCACATTTTTACAAAGAGTTGCCAGAGTTTGGCCCATGATGACTAGTGAGTGGATTTATTACATTATTATTTTAGATTGTTATATTATTATTATGCATGACTGACATCGTGAAATTCTTATGTTGCAGAACTATGTAGAGTTCATATAAACCAGTAAGCCAGAGAGGCATTTTTCATAAAATTCCAACCTAAAGTGCAAATTTTATGTAACTGAAAAGTCATAATTTTATGTAGCATCTGCTAGAATGAGAATACCTCCCCAAACATGTTGCCTCAAAGTGGACTTAGAAAAAACCTTTCCTGTGACTCTAAAAACGGCAGATGACCAAAACCTCACCATTTCCAAGTGTGTGTGCCTCTTCCCTTCTTAGTTCCAGCTGGGGCCACAAGTGGAAATACCAAAATACCACAGAAATGTAGTTCTTGTGGTACTTCCAGCCCCAGCAGAAGCAGGAAGTATTAGAAATCTTCCAATAAATCATGTTTTCATGAGATTTCTAGCCCATCATTTCAAGCTCAAAAAGTTTGAATAATAAACACAGCTCTGCTTGATCACCTTGCCCTCAGGAGATTTACTTTTATATTCAAGGACTGTTCTGTCTGAGATATGGCTGATGTTCCTTCTGAGCCACAATACATGTTCAGTTTCACATTAAATTCAGCAGTAAATTGGATTAAGTCTTGTTATGAAAGACAGATTTAACTATTTCTGATAGCTGCAGTTGTTTGTTTGTTTCCCAGGACAAAGGCAACTACAAGGCTGAGCAGTTATTGCCTATGGCAGAAGAGCTGCAGCCAGCAATTTGGGTGTGTCCACCTGTGTGTGGACAGGCAAGAAACAGTGTCATGAGATGGAGAAGAAAGAAGTGCACACAGCCTGACCTGCACCTGAACTGGCAATGGCAGAAGAGAGAGGACTTCCAGGATGAGCTGATGAGTAAAAGACCCATAAGAAAAGCTGTCTCTCTGGTGCACCCTGACCTTCCTCTGGTAAACAGCTCTTTCTTGTTGTACAGAACTCATGGCTCAACCTGTAAGACACTGTGGTTTTGAGGTTGGCTGAGCAGATGAGAAGGGCTCACCAGATCAGCTTAGGTAAGTCTGTATGGTGGTGGCACTATCAGGTACATTTTTCTGTCCTTTTGGAACAGAGCTTTGCTGAAACCTCTTGTCATGGTTTGACTTTGGTCCAAATGCCAGGCACCACGGGAGTCACTCGCTCACCCTCCCCTGTCACAGCTGGGCAGAGGAGGGAAAAGGAAAAAAATTTAACAAATGTTTCATGAGTGAGATAAGGACCTGGAGAAACACTTCAAGGGCAAAACAGGCTCCACTTAAGCTGCAAAGTGAATTTATTATTAACAATCAGGAGGATAATGAGAAGTAAAATAAGCCATTAAAACACCTTTTCCCCCAGCCTCTCCCTCCTTCCCACCGACAGCGTAGGCAGACAGGGCAGGGGGGTTTGGTCAGTCCATCACTGAGATTTTCTTACACTGCTCTGGGAGAGGAGTCCATCCCCTGTGAGGCCGTGGGGTCCCTCCCACGGGAGACAGTTCTGTGGGAACTTCTCCAGGGTGGGGCCACACTCAGGAGCTGCAGCAAAACTGCACCTGCAGCTCCGTGAGCTCCCCCACGGGCACACAGCCCTCCCAAACCTGCTGTGGTGTGGGGCTCTCCTCCCACGGGGTGCATCCTCCAAGGACAGGCTGCTCCAGCCTGGGAGCAGGGCCCTCTCTCTCC
>VZRX01006193.1:56524-92376 GCA_013398075.1 Notiomystis cincta
CCCCAGGGGCTGTGGGTGGATCTCTGCACTCCCTGTGGATCCCCAGGGGCTGTGGGTGGATCTCTGCACTCCCTGTGGATCCCCAGGGGCTGCAGGGGCACAGCTGCTTCACCCTGGGCTGCACCACGGCCTGCAGAGGAATCTCAGCTCCAGTACCTGGAGCACCTCCTGCCCCTCCTTCTCCACTGACCTTGGTGTCTCCATGTTGTTTTCCCTCACATGTTCTCACCTCCTCTTCCTCTCTAACCTGAAGCAAAAACCCCCTTTGTTTTGATTTCCTTCTCAAATCTGCCATCACAGAGGTGTTACCAGCCTCTCTCACTGTCCCAGTTTTGGCCATCCCCATGTCCATCTCCAGAGCCATCAGCCACTGGCTCTGCTGGACGTGGTGGAAGCTTCCAGCAGCTTCTCACAGGAGCCACCTTTGTGACCCCCCGCTATCAGAAACCAGGCTGTGCCAAACCAATACACCTCTGTAAGAAATCAGGTCAGTGTGTTCGTACTGAAGAGATTTCATTGTTGCTGGTTGAAATTTCACCACAGACAGATAAGATTTTCATGACCTTGTGATTTCTTTTGTGAGTGGTGGTTGTGCAACAGATCCCCTGGTAAGATAAGACAACATGAGGGTTTACACAAAGTAGGAAAGTTTACAAGAGATATGGCTCACCACTCTCTTCCTTTAAAGACATTTAAACAACTACAAACAACTACATTTCAGGCTCAGAAACAAAAAAGGCAAAAAATTGTCAAAATTTTTATTCTATTTTGAGATTGAATGTGATGCCAGATCCACAGTTTTCAACTTTTAAGACCTCTCTTTGTGCTAGGAAGATGACTGGTTGAAGTCAGCAATTATTGACAAACATTTCTTTGCTCTCCAGCAGCTGGGGCTGAGCACACAGTAAGTGGATATATCCATGATGACCACGTCTATGGCAACAGCTTCCCTCCATGTTCCCTTCATGCTGCTGTTGAACAAGTCTGAGATGGATGTGAGAGCTACTTTTGCATAGCTAACCTCCCAAGTTACTGGTAAAAGAGTAAAAAAAGGAAAGCAGAGCTCCCTTCCCAGTATTTTGACTAGGAATTTTGAGTAAACATTTCAGTTCTATGTTGGAAGATGCTGCTGAACATACCCCTTTCTCCATCTCGTATGTGATATTGCTGGGCAGATGTCATCTCTACTTTCTGCAGACTGCACTTTTAGCATTTCCCAACCCTCTAGTGCCTGCAGAGCCAGGCTGTTGTTTTGTTCAATGCAGACTGACACAGAGGGAAACACATGCTCAAACAGAAACATTACTTTTGTTCTTGTGCTTTTGTTCCTCTCATTTAAAATGCGAACATATCTGCTCGCTTTTTTTTGTGTGGTAAACACTCCTAACTTTTTTCCTGAGTTGGAAGTCTGAAGAGACACAGATCTTTGAAACATTTTCTTGGTTTGTGGGCAAAAACCAGCAATAACTTTGTTAAAAGGTATATGACCAATTCTTGCTGATACACAGATTGCAAATTGTTTTGGCTGCTTGCAGTCACAAATGTTTTGTCCATTTCTTCTTTCTTTTTACATCTAGTGTAAGATCTTGGGAGCATTTATATTCATTTAAAAATAAAGCACAAAGTCTCTTTTGCTGACCATGTGAAATTCTTCAAGAGCAGACACATGCATACATGCATATGAGCACACACACACACACATATATATATAGCTTAGGAAAGAAATATTTTCTTTAATAAGCATAGCTTGTATGGACAATAAAATGCCCACTAAATATAGTTAATATTATAAGTTCCCGTAATACATCTTTGGTTTCAGAAATTTGGAACCTGGCTATAAAAAAGTGACTTTTGATACTCCTGAGAGTATAAAAAAAGAATATTTGTTGAACTGGCCACTGATTTTCCCTCTAACAGGAAGCCTTTCCATATATGTTTGGTACAATGATGTGTTTATTAATTTTGATTCACTACTCTGGTTAATAACTCTCTCTCCTTTTGAGCACAGATGTGTTGTGGGATGCATTGCACATTCCTCCTTTTAAAAATTACATCAGAAAACAACAGACTTGGCAATAAAATAGGGGAAAGAGGATGTTTATTTGGAAATAATGATTTGGGGTTAGCCTCCTGTTCTGAAATCTTGTGGTAGGAAGAATGTTAAGCCCTTTATGAAGTACGCCCTTCATGAATAGACCAAAGGGATATTTGCATGCTTCAGGGCTGAGCAGGATGGCTAAGGGGAAGGAAAGCCTGAACAGGATGTCTAAGGGAAGGAAAGCCTGGCAGTGTGTGCTGTGCTGGTGAGAGCTGCAGCCAGCTGGGGAGCAGGCACTGAGTGCCATGCCCAGAGCAGGGGTGTGGGGCCTGATGCACACATAAAATCTAAATCATCTAGGATGAAGAGATGAGCCAGCAGTGACAGACAGTGGTTACTATCCAGCAAAGCCTGGGTGGCCTGTGGTTTAATAGCTGACAGTTCCTCCCTAGCAAACAGTGTGTCCATAAAATCATCTGAAAAGCAATCAGGGGCTGCTTGTCATTGCTGGAGTTACTAAATAGCCACCTCAGAGCTGCCTTGGGGCAAGGCGATGAACTGCACTCATAGCTGCACGTGGGATCCTTTCCCAGGTCTGGTCACAAGCATGAGAAGGTTGTACTGGTCCCACAGCTTTGTACCTCTTTTTTAAGTAGGCAGAAGAGGGCTGACTGTAGATTTGGCTCCTTTTATTCTTCATGAGCTGACTGATTAGATCTGAGATTTCTGGGGAACAAAATGATAATTTCAAAGGACAATGGGGGAGTTCCTAGCCTCTGCATGCTTCTGGGCTTTTTCAAGGTGTTTTGCAGAATAAATTGATCTGGATCTATCTTGCAGTCCTCTCTACTTGTATGGGCAAGTTGGGAAAAGTTTTACTGGAATCACTCATGTGCTTTCAAGCAGGTTGCTCTGGGTTAAGGGGAATGCAGAAGTTCAATACTGTTCCCAGGCTGGCAGCCTACTCTTTTGAAAAAATTTTGCTTAAGGCTGTTCAGCTCAGGATGTCTGCCTGTTCCCCTTTAGAGACACTTGGGGAAATATTCTAAAAAGTGTGAGAAATTTATGTTGTGCCCCTTTAAAGATATTTATGGCAGTTTATGCTCTTGGATCTTGAACTCTCATCTGATGCTGTATTAGTCAGCATGCAGGAATATGATTACAAAACCATGGAGAAAATTTTTGGATCTGTCCAAGTTTCTGTCATAAATGTGAGAGGTCAGTTTAAAAAGAAGGTCACTATTTATCTGTAAGAGGTAAGCTGTGAAAGACAGCTGTATCATCTATTTCTTAGGAGTTGTTGTATCTAAAATTATGGGGTAGATTGTGAAAAACCTCTTGGTGTTACCAGTCCCAGATGACGGGAGATACGGAAAACTTCAGAAGGAAAGTTTAGGAAATGAGTTCTGATCACTTGGATCTCAGCAGAAAGCTAAACAGGCTAATTGTCTGAGCCAGAGTAATTTAGGGAGTTATACAGGGGAAGATAAAAAGTCAGGAGAGAGAGAATTATCAGAAAACAGGCACATGTTTACAAGTGGATGAGGTTACTACAAGAGAAGGTGTAGGAGATGACCTTCGTTAGCACTCATGACTTGAGTGGTGAGGAGCTGAGTTTGCCAAGACAGACATGGATGGTTGGGTAGGGCAAGAACTAGAAGAAGGCATAGTCATGAAACCAGTGGGAGAAGGACAGGCCATGGTGGACTGGATCATGGAAGATAAGAGCAGAACAGTCTTGAGAAGAGGAAGTAAAGAACAATTACCAGCTCCACAGGTAGTCAGTCTGTTTGAACCCAGATGGTGACAGAGCTCCTGCTGCTTTGAGGAACATGTGTTCCCTCAAAAGAAGACTGAAGCCCACAAACACATTTTTACGCTCTCCCAACAACACCAACACCAACAGAGTGCAGAGAATTCAGTCCATGTCTTCAGTGATGCCTCTAGAAATTGTCTTCTGCCAAGTAAGTCCACACACAATTCCACCTAAATGCTGCTGTAACTGGCATGGTGGAAATGCTGAGACAAGTGGAGGTGGGCTCTGTGCAGTGAGAGATAAGATTTGGTATTTACCTGCACCACAAGCAAATGTCTCAATTGTGTGCTACAGTTCCTGTGGTCTGCCTGCTGCTCTTGGGAATGTTATAAGGGCTTTCAGTGCAAAAAGAAACAAGTATGTCCAGACTGCATAACAAGCCCTCACAGAATCTTGCAGCCAGTATTTTGATGGTGTATTTAAAAGTCTTTCAAATATGACCTTTCAACTACTGATGCCATCCTGTAACTTTCACAAAAGTGACTGTGTCAAATGCATCACATGGCTGAAGCTAGACTGATTTTCAGCCATGTGATGCTATTTTATCACCCTCAGGACAAAGGTTAAATCCTTCCTTTCTTTTCTCTGTTAGGCACCACTTTCTTTGGTCCTCTTACTTTGATAACTGCTGAAATTCCTGAGGACCACAGAGTCAAGGGTTTTTATAATCCACTGTGCGCTTCTCTGATGAAGAACCCTGCTGGTGTGCTTCATGTAACAGAAATACCTTCACACAATGAAGCAATCATTCTTCCCTGTCAGGGTCTGAATGTCTTGATTCTCATCCTGCAGCAGGTTTGGCAGGCAACAAATCCCCCAGTTTGCACAGGGCAGTGGCCAGCATAATCTTTCTGCATTTTAAAAAATTCTTTAGTGCTAGTCTCTCTGCATTCAAATGGTAACTTTAGCTGACATAGGGTTTTGTAGAATATTTGAATTGCAGCCTATTGAAACTCTACCACACTGAGTTTATGAATATCTTTATTGCAGTATAAATGTGTTATTTTTCCCTTTATTTATTATTGTATGAACACGTTTTTAATACCTGTTCTGTGACTTATTTGGAGACAATTATTTCCTTTTTCTTTAGAGGGGGGGCATGTGCATTATTGAAAGCTTGAATACAAAGTGGGTAATATTGAGATAAAGGCTCACAGTTTTTAACCCAACCTAATCAACCCTGTAGACTGAATAGACAAAAGAAAATAAAGGTACTACTATATTGCATGCTATATGATGGTGTAATTAAGTAAATGGATGAGTATTGGATGCACAGCTGAACTAAAGTGAATTTAGGGAATGTGAGGATATTTCCTGTGTGTTTTTTCACTCTAGATTTCAAGACTGTATGTGCAAAAGTTTGGTCTCTCCCTAAGTGAAAACCAATGTAAAATTAATCACACTTTGTAACAGAAAAGGTATGAAGTAGGTCAGATTTAAAATCTGAGTTTTAAATATTCCCTTTTCTGCCAGTTCTGGAAAATAAACAAGAAAAACCAGGAGCAAAACCCAACACTAACAGCAACTATGCAAAACTTGGACAGATATTATGTAAAAATCTAATGCTAAAAAAGGACTTATGGGTGCCCAGCTCACTATTTGCAGCATGCATTAGCCACGCTGGGCGTGAGGGGGGTGATGCCTGGCTGAGCAGTGGTGTGTCCCCACCCTGGTGGTGATGCTGTGCTGCTCTGCTGGCACTGGTCAGACTGACCTGAGGGGACCTGGTGAGAATGCCAGAGCACAGGGTGGTCTCTGGGTGCCAGGCTGGGGCTTGACAAGAGGAAAGGCAGCTATGCTTCTCCCTGGGGCACCTCTCACCTTGGTCCCCTATCACTTGAGGCCCCCAGTGCCACCCAGCCCATACCCACCTGCAATGGGGATAGTCCTTCCTGGCCTTGTGCCCAAGCACTGGATAATTGTGTTTCAGTGATAGCAAGGCAGGGGTTGGGAAATGTGGGTGAGGGTGGACAATAAGAATTGGCATCAGAGGAGACCTGGGGGCTGGATCTGTCTCAGGATGTGGCTTAATGGCTTCTCCCAATTCACAGCTGCAGAACTTGTTCTAGAGTCAGGTTTATAATATCTCAGGCATGTGATTCACATGAGTGTAAAGGCCACTGGATACAATTACACATTTATTTTTACCTACTACTAAGGGAATTTCCATTCAGTACGATGTGAGCTGGTTGCCCTTGCTCTGTACTGTTTCACTAGTATTTTTCCTGACAATTCATGTCTAAGAAACACAAGACAGAGAGAGACTTAATGTTATGTGAAAGGATTTTCCTAGGGTAACTGTATTCAGTCTTTGCTCAAACTGAACGAATAACTTTGATCTGTCAACTGTGAAAAGTAAACTGGGTGCGACCTTCCGTCATCGGCTAATCGTCTCACTTAATGACATCTGTTAACTTTGTTCTGATATTAGATCATGGTCTTTCTTTGTACTGTCAAGATTTTTCATTCAAGGTCTAATTATTTCACTTTTTGTGTATACAGATATCTTGGGAGTCAGTTGCACCTAGTACGAAGATCATTTTTCTATTTTGAATCTCAAAAACTGATCACAGTGGGCAGATCGATGTGGCCTTTTAATGGTTAAAATACACCAGCTTAAAGCCCAGATTTGTATCTCAGTCCCTCTCTTCCCCTCAGTTTCTTTTAGGCACTGTATTTACTTTTATTCTTAAGTGTGAGAGAAGGAGGAAAAGGGAGAATTGTTTCTGACCCAGTAAAGTTTGATATTTCAATACATGAAAATTTGATTAATTTCACTTATTACATACATCTGAACTACTGCACAGGAAGGAAGAAGAAAATACTGGGTTTCCCTTTCCCTTTCAAAAATTTTGTTTTACCTTTTGATAATGACAAAGGCATGGGTAGATGGCATTTTGGGGGATTAATGGCCATTTGGGGTTAATGCCCTAAGGCCCTCTGTCCCTCAGCTCTTTGCAAACAGTGATTAATCTCCAGGGGAATGTGTGTGCCCTGATCGCTACTCCTGATAATGCTCATCCTTATAGTGTAGATCAAAACATGTAGACTTATTGTAGTAATGGCCATGTTCTCACCTCCCAGGCTTTGTTCAGTTCAGTCAGCCACAGCTTAAGCCCCTTGTATCTGCTCACATTCAATTCAACAGGCATTTTCCTCCTTTGGGCCAGTCCTGGAATGTGTCCAGTGTTGCTCACCAGTGTTTGAGAACACTGTCTTCTCCTCTAATGACTCTAGGGAAATTTCTCCTTAGAATGTTCCTCTTAGAGTTCCCTCTCCCTCTACTGTGCACTGGAGGGTGTGAGACCACTGAAAAGTGCAAAGGCAAGGAGTGGAAACTGGCTTTTGGGGCTTTTGGGGCAAGGGGACAGTGGTAGGTGGCCAGACTGATGGCAGGAGAAGCTCTTGTGCCCATTTCCTTTTTCTGTCCCCAGCCAACTCTTCCTTTGTTACTGTGCTGTACTCTCTTCTTGCCAGGTTCAGATGAGAGTAAAATGGTCAGTTAAGTGATTTGCACCATCTGTAGAAGACCAGTGCCTGCCAGTAAGTCAGCCCATACTGACCAGGTGAGTAGGTCTAATATTTTTCAGATGTTTTCCCAGGGATAACAAAGGATTACAAATTGCAGAATACCACATCAGCCCTTAAAGATAGGCCAGGTGCTGTCTCTGTATTAGGGGATTGTTTTCTTGGTTATATTTCTTAGTACCTTGCCTGGCCTACTTTTCCATTTCTGAAGCAGTTTATTCTATATCCTCTCTTCTGGGAGATTATTCCATAGTCTAGTAGTGTTCACTGGGATCTGGCTTAATTTCAATTAGCATTTCATGCATTTGGACTAGAAGTATCTACTTCAATATCTGGTTATAAGTAATACTCACAGGTAAGGAAAAGTGCATGGAAGGTATCAAGACTGCTACATGTAAAGGCTTTAAATTCTGAGAATCTGAAATAAATGTTTCAATACATTTCTGACTCTTTAAAAACATATTACATGCTGAGAAGTAATACAGGAAAAAATAAAACCTCACTGGCCATATTTTCTCATTCTGTCCCATGTTTGAGTCAATGTAATATTTTAATGTGGTATCTAATCTCTCTGTGAGCAGCTCCCTGAGCTCTCCTCTGGGTTTTCAGCATGCATTCTTTCCACTTCAGGAAAATGATTGTGTCTTACAAGCTCTTATAACTGAATGTTGCCACTGTTAGATCTTTATGGTCAGTTAAAACTGTGTGAATGGGTGCAAGTATTTGTTTTTAATTTCATAGAATAGGAGGTTTTCTTTTGGTTTATAGCAATCAATAATGTTATCTTTTTAGTTTATGTTTGGTCTTGGTAGGACTTTTTAAGTACAACAGTTACTAAATGAGCGATATTATGTTACATTTTCACGACAGTTTATTATACATACATACAATTTTCACAGCTTCCCAAGTGGCTGTTTTTCTTATTCAGTCTTTCAATTATTGTGATGGGCTACCATAGAATTAGCAGAGCCTATAATCACTGATCCCTTCTGAGGATATTCCCAAATCTAGTTTGAAAGCATGGAGGCCATTCCTGTAATTCTTAATGAACTCCAGCCACTCTTGATGACAATAAAAGAAAATGCAAAGCCATTAGCAACTTGCCAGAACAGTGGAGTAATAGCCAGTCAGGGCTATTGGGAGCTGTGGGGCTATTTGGAAACAAATGATTATTTCACCAGCAGCAGAGTAAAACAAGCTGCACAGACCTACTCTGCTTTTTTTCCCTTTAAACTCTTCCTCCTCTTTTTTCTCTTCCTCTTTCATGCTGACCATATTTACCCAAAAACAAAGCACCTAGAAATCAAGCATATGGAGATTTCATTCACACATATCAGAGTGGGAGACTTTCATTGTGGCATTAGTAGCACTGGAGGGGGTGGGACCACTGAAAAGCCTTCTCTCTTTTCCCATTTCCAAGCTCACCTTTTCTTTTTCCAATTATAGAGCCATTCACTATTCTTGGAGAAAAAATATCCAGTATTAAGTAAGCATTCTAAATTAGCATGACTACTGACTTTCCTAGGGGAATAAATTTAAAAAGGAAATGTAACTTCCAGCCTTATTTTGCTTTTAAGCATTTTACTTGTTTATTACATGGTTATTTTAACCATCTCATGTATTGTGTAATAATCTGAATGAATTGGTTCATTGTTCTGTATTTGCCAACTGACCATTCGTGTTCTGTTTTTTTTCTGTTCTATTCTTTATTTAAAAAAGAAACAAACAGAACTCCACAAACTTGATCTTGCCCACCCTGAGAGCCCATAAGACACAAGCACTGTCATTTAGGGGTCTGCCAAGAACGTCTCCCCAGCATGTCCAGTATCAAAGAGCCAGACAGACTGAGTCTTTGATGCAAGCTACAGGAATTAATAAAGGAGAAAGATGGAATCCCTATCAGTGACTGAAAGCCACTTCAGGGCTCTCCTTTTTCTTCATGTGTCCGGTTTAAAATTATGAGAACACCACTGAAAGTGATGGTGGTTGGAATTGTCTGGTGAAAACAGGACTATTGCCATCACTAGATCAGGTCAGACATAGCATTGCCTAGATTAATTTTAAAAAAACTTCAATTCCAACACATTGCTGGGCACCTGTTATTGTGCTGCATCTCCCTCTTGCAGTGAATAAAAGGTCACTGCATTTTTTTAAGTTCTTGTTCTAGTGGATCCTGTTGGCTTGTACACATACAGGCCAGTGAGAGTCAAGCTGACCCTTTCCAGCAGGCAGGAACAGCACACAGGCACAGGCTGTAAGCACTGGAAAGCTGCCACGTCCACTTCCAGAATATTTGATGTGAGGAGGCAGGAATAGAAGAGCAGTTATGCTGGGCTGGGCCACAGGGTGAATACCCCAGCAGTGACTGCAGTGAATGTTTTGGGGAGAGTATAGAAAGAGAGTGACATATTGTGACTGAGGTTAGAAAAGTTCAGATGTTTCCCTTTCTATAAAACAGGAGGAAAATCATCACCAGTATCGCAAAGAGAAACACTTAAGGCTGCCCTCTGCACTATATGCACATGTGCATGTGGCAAATGAAATCCCATGAGGAAAAGTTTCCGAAAAGAAACTTCTGAATATGATTGTCTGCCCAAATATCCAGTGGTTAGCTTTTGCAGTTAGCTTGTTCTGCTAAACATGCTGATTTCTAGAAGGTGCTTCATTCACATACCCTGTTCCAAAGTAACTACTTCATTCCACAGAGCTACAGTATTTTGCATAGCTCAAACATTATTTCGAAGCCTTGGAATCAATACTTCCCTGATAAAAAAGTGGGTAAAGCTTGATGCAGGGCTGGGCAAGTAGGACAAAGCACAGTCTTGTCTTGACAGAAAGTGCTGGAAGAAGGGACAGCCATGATGGTCCAAAACTGCTTGGATATCCTGTGAGAGGTGATGGCCATATGGAACTCAGAGGGGGAGAAGAGGTTGGGAATTTCATGGTGGAAAGGGAAGAACCAGGTCCTTAAGAGGCTCTCTTTGCAGTAGAATGAGGTAATAATGAACAAACCTTCTGTGAGAAGACACTATGCAGAATAGCCATCATGAGCACCTTAGGAAACTGAGAATCTTGATCTATTTTTGCTTCCAAATGCAGGGAAAGGTGGGCATGAGAGCCACAACATTGGTCATGTGCCCAAAGGTGAACCTGGCCTGATGGGTGTGATGAAGGGAGTTCAATATGCTTATGACCAGGGCGAAGAAAGGTTTATTTCAATCCCAAAATGTACCAAACATGCAAATGATGAGTTTTGGGATGATGATGATCACATGGAATAATTGACTTAAACTTGACTGAGTCTTCTCTTCCAAAAGCTCAGTACATGTGGATGTTCTCTAGGCTATCATTCCTGTTGAATCTTTACAGGCCTTTGCTTTTCTGATGAGTCTTTTGCTTCTTTTCCTCTTAGTCTCCCCATGCTGCTGTCTCTACTTCCTTTAAATTCTTTCTCTTTGTTGTTGCATTTTTCTACAAACACCTTGGAAATTTTGTCTGATCTATCCTTACTTTCTGGAGAGTTGGCCTGATTTACTGAGTTTATTCATTAAGACTTGCTCTTCTCCCCCATCTTACCCCCTCTCCCTTGGTGTAATACTGTCTTTTTCTGCTGTTTAATGCTATTGATTCCTGGTATAACCTATGTGGATTGGGTTTGGCCACATCTATTTTTCTGTCTTCTGGCTTTTGTCTGTTCTTTCTGTTGAATTCAGTGAGACCATGTGCTTCAAGTAAACAGAATAGGCCAAGTTCCTGTTTGTATTTTCTGCTTCTAGTGCCTGGTCTCAAGACTCTCTTGCCACCATGAATACTTTAGGTTACTAGTATCTGAACAGATGCCTTTATCTGACTCATTTGTAAACTGAATGATTAGGACATTTAAAATTATTTACCAGTGTTAACCAATATTAGAGCAGAAAAACCTCTGTCAACAAACCCATTTTCTTTTAATGCATTCACTTCATCAAAATACAACTCATAAAATGTCATAATTGCAAAAAGACTGGTTTTTAAACTTTGTTTTTATGGTATTGAATGTCACATTACTTTAAAAAATGTCTAGGATGTTTTGCAATTCTTTTAGTTACTCAACCACCCTTCACATTGCTGAATTTCAGAAGAGTGGTGGGTTTTTAGCTTTTTATCTATATAAATGTAGAGCCTTTACAGAGATTATCTGAAGTACAAGTACCAGCTCAGATGAGAGATTTTAGCATTCACATTTCCTTTTGATTTCAAAGTAATCTGAAGCTGCCCAGGGCCTCAGAGGAGTGAGTTCTTGTGCTGCATTTCTGGTACATCCTGGTTGGTAGTTAACTGCTCTCACAGGGGTAAGTTGGGCTGTAACCACCCTCACCCCAGAGGCTGTCTGGGTGTGAGTCAAAGTCCCAGCTCCCTTGGTGTCTCTGACTTTACCTGCAATGGATGAAGGGTGTAATTTAGCAATTAGCAATTAAAAAAAAAGATCATGTGGAAATAGTATTATGAAGCAGAAAAGAGGGTTTCTAAAGAGTCAGTTCTACTGTGCCATCAGGTTGCTTTTCTGTGCCAAACACATCTTCATCTGAATGTGGTAAAGCAGAGATGGGTAAATAGTGGGCATGGTCTGAGACAGGCCATTGATTTCCATCTCAGTATCACAGTGGTAACCTTGGCCTAATCCTTGATTTGAGAAAGTGCCCATGTAATGAAGCAGAGTATGGGCAAATACCTCATGACTGGTCTGCTGTGACTTACAAGGGAACTGATCTCCTGTCTAGAGGAGATCTAGCTGAGAGGTTACAGATTCTTTTATGCTAAATTGGTGTTGAAAACTGTCCATTGTCTCCTGAAAAAAATAGGGGAGTTTTGCTGTGCTCTGAGAAGGTGATGCAACCCTTGAGCATGTGATCCTGATCCTTTCATGCCACCTGAGTGGTTGATAAACTTTGTGTGCAGATGTCCATCAGGGAAAGACTTCCCTGCTGAGGGGGAATTATCAACTAGCAGAGAAATCGTGGAGGTGCCTCCAGGCTCACACAGGCAGGACACACAATGGAGCCTGCCTGGCCATCCCAGCCCTCCTAGGCTGCCATGGCTCTCCTCTGCAGCTGTCATTTGAAATCTTGTGCACTGGAGGGCACCTCCAAGAGTGCCAGGCATGTACAGCCCGGTGAGACAAGGTGGGATGATTAACACCCGGGGAAAAAACGACACCAAGGTGGGGAGGCTTAGTGCTCCTCTGGGTACCATCAAAGCCACTTGAAGTGGATGAATTATCTTGGCATATCTGCAGCTCCTGGAGACTTCATACTGCCTGGAGCCTTATGCTGCTCCCACTAGGGGCTTGCATTTAAACAGCACATAAATGCAAAATCTGACCCCAAGAAATCTCTCTCTCCTTGGGGAGAAATCCCTCTTTCTCCTTTCTCCCCCCCAGTCCCACCCTGCTGTTCAGCATACAGAGATCCCTGAAAACACAGGCTGTGCACCAAGTCCAGACAATAAGTGATTTGGTTGAAGACACAATATTTACAGACTCTCAGGAGGCTCATTGTAAAAATCTGCGAATTAATTAATGTATAATGAGACAGCACAGTATCTTCAAGGATTTCTTGTAGCCTTCTCCTAGCACTTGGCTTTAATATTTCTCCTTACAGCAGTCATCTCCATATATCTTCTGTAATATGGTGGAATCTGTGCCTTGGAGAATTTATTTTTTTTTTAATTCTAGTTGCCAGACAGCTATAGACCAATTAATCTAGAAGTATGCACATTTGGGGATGATATTCTCTAGTGACTCAGCAATGTAACAGATGGCAAAATATTTCATATTTATTTCCATTCCATTTCTATATTGGAAATGAATCCAGACATTTTATTTTTTTGACAGTCAGACAACATCTGCTGAGAACACTGTCAGCTGAATTACAACCTCGCTGGCAGGTAGTTGGGTAGACAGCATGAATTACTTTCAGCTATTCTGTATGTGGTTAAATCTCTTTCTCTACTACGTTATTTTCATTATAACTGCTGGATTTATGGATGTTGACCAGCTTTACATTGTATCTCTGAGAGTTTAAGTTTAGTCATATAAAGATTTGATGCATTAAGATGCTGAGCATTAAGCTGTGATATCAATGGATTTATTTGTACTCATTCCTTAGCCAAGGCCAATTAAAGGAAAGGATATTTTGGAGGGAACAGGCCAGGGGCTTGGAGGAGATGCACTTCACTGCCATGGAAGGAACTCAAGTGTGGGAGTGACTTGGAGGATTTAGTCCCAGGAGCTGGTGGGATCCAGACATATCACAGTCTGAGATATCTGAGCTGAGCGAGAGGCTGCCAAGTGCTCTCTCTCCTGGTGCAAGCAGCATACAAGATTTCTGGCAGTTCCCAAACAAAGTTTTTCCTGGGGAAGCAGGTGTGGAAGCTGAGGCCTTTCATGGTGAGAGGATGAGGAGCCTGAGCACTGGAGAAAGCCTGATTTGAGGGAAGGGATTTGGTATTTTTGTGCACAGATCGAAACTCCCTGAGCAGCAGAATTAGCAGTTTCTAGGCTTGTTGTCCTGTGTCTTGTATGCCTTATCTCAAAGCAGTAAACTGTATTCCTGCCCTCCTGAGCACTGTCCACACTGCCAGTCTACTCTGCAGCAGCACAGTCAATTCTGCCTCTGGTCCTCTTCCCCCTCCACAGTACTCTAAGCCCTCTTGTGTTTTTTCTGCTGCTGAGCAAGACACTGTGTGTGATGATCAGAGACATATACATATTACTTTTCTAGAGAACATATGGCTGTGGGCTGGCCAGCTGCTGCCAAACAGATTGAACAACAGCTGAGATCTTCTCCTGTTTCCATCAGACATTTCAGATTTTCAGCAAATATGTGTGAGTGTCCTCTAAGATGTCTACTGTCTGCCAAATGCAATTAGGGTAAACTGATGGACAGATAGGACAGACAGGGTTAGCACAGTTGTGGAAAAGTAGGTTAAGAATCACAGTAAACAAGTGAGTAATGAGGGAAATATTTGCAAAACATTCGTTTAATTCCTTGGGTTCTGTGCTATCCTTTAAATGACTTTATTCAGCTTCTTCTTTGGGATAGGAATTAGATGTTCTTCTCAGTTTATTTGGTATTTAACATAATTTGCTCACAGAAGTCAGACCAGTTACATCCACTCAACCATTTGCATATGAATGTGTATTTATACACATGTGTACAAAGGTGTCCAAACCTAAGGGGGATCACTGCTGTTAATTATTAAAATCTTGAAGTTCTAAAAAGCTCAAAGTTTCTAAACATGATTGCTCTGTCAAATTGGATAAAAGTAGAGTGTACAGGTAGATAAAGTGGACAACACATGCTCAAGTGATGGGTTTAAGCAAAGAAATACACCAATGCAAATGCCTGTCTATGGGTATAGGTTTGGGTGCCTGGCAAGTGACAGACTGTATTTGGCAATAGCATGACAAGTTGTTGATACTCAGGGGAGGCTTGGTGAGTGCCTCAGTCTGTTTAGGTACTGTGGGACAAGCAGAAGACAGCATGGAGCACTGCTGGTTTCTTTTGTGGAGTGAACCTCAGGCACTTGCACTTGCCAGGAGCTGAGCCTGCTGATAGAGAAGACTTGTAGGTCAGAGGCTCTGGATGAGCTGCTTTGTGCTCTACCTGTGAGCTCTTGCCAAAGCTTGGAGGAACTTTCTGTTCTGCACTGCTCACTTGTGTAAAAATAAAAATCCAAGTAACTATTCTTTCTCTATGTTTCTCATAATACTGAAGTTTGCTGCACACTCATTGTCACTGCATAAAGGACCAGACAAAGACCTCTGTATGTACTCAAGGCCTCCATCATAAAATGGTTCTGGTTATTTTCCAGTGGCTCCAGTGCTTTAAATTAGCCCATACATTTCAAGAAACCACATAAATTACCAATTTCACTCAGAAAAACTGAATGTTTGTTTGGTCCCTTTCCTTGTCAAAATGGGATCTCTGGTTGCTAAATACAAATTTGTTGAATTCCAGGTGGAAACTGCAAATAAATACTTTAGCATGTGCAATAAGGCACTGCCACCAAGTAGCCAAATAAACTATAGATTTAAGGCTTCTTAAAATGTGCTAAAATATTCTCCTAGAAGCCCTCCCTTTATTCTCTCTCTCTCTCTCTCTCTCTCTTTTTTTTTTTTCCTAGCATCAGAGGATAGCTTGACTTTTTTACTGTCTTATACACCACATTGCAGTCTGATGGCCACAATCTGGCCTTTAATGAATCTTTTTTGAGCTTTATTGATTAGCAATGTATTATTTGTGTGGGAAGCATTTCAGAAAGAAGGGGGAATTTTTTGTCTTAGATGTTAATCTAATTGAGTCATGGTTGCAGTTCTTCACAGATTCTTCCTTTTGCTGTTGTTTTATTAGATTATGAAAGTTTTAAGACAAAAGGCAGTGCTTCTTTTAATCAGGAAACACAGCACTGTTTAAATTTTGCAAACCAAGGAAGCCAAATGCAGTTCAGAAGTCTTCATGGCCACCAACCACCTGCTGAAATGATCTATGGGTGAATCACTTGCTGATCCAAAATCACCTGAGGTAACATTTTCCTTTAAAGCTAACCCACATATCTCAGGATGCAAAACCACATCATGTCTTTAATAAATTCTCAATTTCTTGTCCAGAGCTTTGGGGTACAGTGAACTATACCCAAGACAATAGAAGTTAAAAAAATTACCTTTGTAATGGCTTTGTCAACCCCCTTATGGTGGGCATAAAGCCCCAGACCTGGTACAGGGACTACAAGGTGGCTGCTAGATGGACTCTTCCATACACACTGTGTCTATAGGTGAATAATTGTAATAGGAATATAACATTTTTCCTCTGTAATAAAAAGAAAATAAAATAGTTTAATATAAAAAGCCAGTTAAAAGGGTGTTCTACCTCCTCTGGAAACAGGGAGGGGAAAACTCTTAGTAGGCAGGAGTATTTGGTAGCTGGAAAGAATGGGGATGCTTTTAATGAGACAAGCCTACTAGGCTGAAAGAGAAAAACATGCATGAAAAGGCTGCAGAGCATGAAATCCAAACTCCATCAGTCATTTAGCCTGTTGAAACCAATGTCTTGTCTTCCACAGGGAATCAGTAGAGCTGGAGGACTTAGCACTACCTAGACAGTGTCAACAGAAGTAGCAATGAAAAATAGTGTGGATCAGGGAGTGCCATGTATAGATCTTGTAGCTAGGGTTTAGGGAATTGCTGCAGACAAGTATGTCCTTTTAATTGCCCTTCTCACATCCCTTAGATAAAAACAATGCAGAGGAGTGATCTCAAGAGGAATATAGTTCTCTCTAAATGTGAAAGATATTAAGCAAACATTCTTCTGCCCATAGAGACTGTAAAAGCTCTTCTCACCGTAAAATTTGGATGCCATCTTCTGTTTCTGTACTTATATGAAGAAAACAAAGGCTAACAGAAGTTTAGGAATCACATGGGAAAGAACTTCTTTTGTATGTGGATCTTTCAGACCATGGGAAGCCTTCTGGGCCAGGAAAAATGTGAAATATTCCCTTGGTTGGGCTTGGCCTTCGTTATGCCTTTCCCAGACTATCTGTTGATAGCGATTTTGTCATATCAGAACATGGCTGGAATATGGTGATTTTATCAGAATGTAACCAAAATAAAAACATTGTGAGCACGATGTGTCTGTGCTCTGTCAACAGTTATCCTACTTTATCTTTCTTATCCTTACTGCATTGCTATGGAGAGAGAGAAGTCCAGTCTGTGAGGGAGGGGACTGTGCACAAGTTGGGATGAAGTCTGTAGCAAGGAACAGCAGGCATCATTGATGTGGGATTTCTCAGGTGTGAAGCTAAAATGTTAACAGAAACCAGTTTTACTTACATTCTTCCAAAAGCACTTAAATACAGTAAATTGTGGTGTAAATTAGTAATGTTGTGATTTGGAGGAGTGAAACCTCATTAAGAAGTGTCTGAGCACAGGTGAGGTGGGAGGTGATGAAGCACTCTGGGGAGTGAGGTTATCAGTGTGGCATTTCTAATGTGTACTTCAGGTTTGTTAATTTGTTATTCTGTTTTATGTGTTCTCACAACAAATTAATGCACCCTGTTCAGTGGACAGTCTGGAGTCTTGCCTGTTACAGCCCAACCAGCTCAAATTGCCACTGACCTGCCTCGTATTCCTGTAAGGAATCACAGCAGTACAAAGCAGATGCAAAGCTCTGAATCTCCCCACCTTCCTGCATGACAGTGAGGTGAGGTCAAAGTGTTAAAGGAAGATCCCCTCCATAGACTTCAGCTGACTTTGCAGTTGGGCTGGAGGAGGAAATAGGATATGTGCTGTCTGACTGACAGTGTGGAAATAACCCTGACCTTGCCAACACTTGGACCTGAGCCAGCCTGTCTGCATGTGAACTGTCCTTTAGAAATTGCCAAAATCTTTTATTTGTTCAGAGCAAATGCATGTTTGCAGGACTGAACCAAAATGGCAACTTCAGGTGTTAGTCATGTAGTCAGTCAACTCCCCTTAAAAATTTAGGAGGTGAGGCTTTGGTCCTGCCTTCTTGCTTCATCTGGAGGAGTGGGGCAGGCAGGTGAACAGGCTGATCCAGAAGATCCTCTGAAAGCTGTCTGATGCTGACTGTTCTCCCATGGGACTGGTACCAGCACCAGGCTCAACGTGCACCACGTGGCTGGTGTGGGTCTGTGAGAGCCCAGGTCTGTAGGGACCATGGTCTCTGAGGTCCCCTTTTACCTCCAGCGTGGTGATACTTCTGTAACACAGGCAGGCAGAACTCCAGTGTGGGGACACAAACGTCTGAGCTAACAACCTATACAAATTGAGCTCTTAAATATCTGAGCTAACAACCTGTACAAAAGGAGCTCTTGTATTAAGCAAAGAATCTTTAAATTGCACAGAAATCACATTGTTGTCTGCTTCAACTTTCAAAGACATACCTATAGAAGTGGTTTTAATACTTTGTGTATTGAACAATCACCATGTGTCCTCCAAAGTCCTCTTTCTGTGTCTGAGCTACTGTTTCTGGGCTGTTTGGGATTATGTCTGTTGTGTGCATGTTTAGAAGTCAGTATGTGTAGATTAGAATGAGAAATACATGAAATGTAGAGGTGTTTGGAATCTCCATTTAATTTCCACCTTAAATATTTAGGTATTGTTTGATTATAATTATTTCACCTCAATTATTGCACCTACCCACAGAGAATCAGACTGCAGAAGAACTTAAAAGTTTTTTTTAAAGTCTGTATTTGTCTTTTTTTTTTCCTTTCACCATAGCTTGAGATATCCTTCTGTTAGAATGTGGTGTAGGATTCCCTTTATGACGTTCTGGTGCATTGTTGTGAAAGGAATTATCATGTTGCAAATTCAATAACCTCCCTTCAGGATCAGTTAGCAAGAAATCATAGGTCATAAAGGAACAAAACCTTGTTAAACTTAATATCCTCAGTAACAAAGCAGGAAGGGTAAGAGGAGTTCTAAAAATTTCAGAGGTTTTGGTTTTAATCAGCTTTGAAAATTTTGATCTAATTTGAAACGTGAGTTTCAGATGCTTATCCTGCTTTCTGTAACACAGAAAGTTTGTTCATAAGGTGAAAATCCACTGTGTGCCAAGATTCAGGTTAGAGAATGGTTTTATGGCTACCTAATAAACTTTGGAAATAGAGGTTTATAATGGAAATGCTGACAGACTTCTGATTCTAACAAGACTGGTGGATGCTGCTGTAATGTACTGTGTAATTTATAGGAGTCACCTGTTAAGCCATCTGGGACAGAAAGTTTCCCAACTTCTAAAATGTTGGTAACTTATGAACTTTATTTTACAATGATACCAAAAGCAGCTTATGCCAGCCTCATTGCATTCTTGGGCTGTCATTTCATATTTATCCAAGAAAATTATAAGGAGTTTTTTAATTACCCCAGTATGAATAGTAGTGGAGGTTAGAAGGGTGATGCTGGTGCTTTGATTTATTGTTTATAGGTGTCATATGGAGTGAGTCCTGGGGTGATATAAAAGTTTCTGTTGTTACTCCTTAGATAGGGAAAGTGTTGGGTTATTTTAAAAGGGACTTGGGGCTTTTAAAAATTGGCTGCACTATATTAGTCCACTGGGCTTTTCACAGGCTGGAGCAGTGAACAGAAAGAGAGGTTAATGGAGAAAGAAAGATGGTGAATGATAGGGGATCATTAATAGGCATCAGCCCCATCTGTGAGTTTATGGGAATAGCACTGTCTCTTGCAGCAGTAAACACTGTCATTTTCCTTGGAAGTCAGTGATGAATGAGAAGCAACTTTAGTTTGTCACTGGTTAAGTTTTATTTTCTCCAACTGTTTTTTTTTTTTTTTTTTCATCTATAATACCTTTCCTGTGTTCTTTATTCAGTTTCATAGTACTCTGAGTAAGAGGTGTTTGTTGGCAGGACTTTCACTGAGATTCTTCATGTGATTTAGCATGGAGAATTGCTGTTACTTTGCTAAATGAAACATCCATTTTTGCAGATGATGTGATGAAGCTAAAGCACTGAACTTCAGGTGATCATTACAGACATTTTGCATGGGAATTAGAGCAATATTAGCCTTTCCCCCACATTGCAATTGTAGTACTTAACATTTTGCACTCCCGTTGAAGTGTCTATGAATGCAACTTGGCATTTTCACCCCAGCTGTTGCAAGGTGTTGCTCAATACTCTTAACCAGATGCTGATGTCCAGTGAACATCCAGCTAGCAGTAGTCTTCAGACAGCCTGACAGACAAGCTCTGGCCTTGTAGGAGAGCCAGATGTTTCTGGGCAGCCTGTCGGAGACGGTGGAGCCGACTCCTGTGGGAATAATGAGCATCCCAACCTCAGTGCTTTCCACACCATATGTAGGAGGCATGTCGCCCAGCTTTGTCCTCCCTGAATACATGTAGGGCAGATGAAACATTTAGGAAAAATAAATCTGAATGAGGATTCCAGCAAAAGGAAAACCCTGTAGTCCACAGGCAGTTCTCCACCCTCAGGAAGCAGGTGAAGAACTGACTGAAACATCCAAACCAGATAGCAATCCCATTGCTTAATGTGCTACTGGCAACTCCTCAAGAATTATGGTGATGGGGTGCAGTGAGATTATACACATATTGGCACGGACTCACATTCCCTGGTGCCTTCTCTTTATTTAAATTTTTCGGGTTTTATATATCTTTCAGAGCTCTAGACACTATGTCAAGGTACTTGAAGCATTAGTTTGCCTGCTGCTTGGAAATATGTGGGGATTTGGGAGTCATAGTGGACACACAGCTGAGGATAAGCTTTCAGTGCAATGCTATGAAAAAGGAAGGTGGTGCATATCAAGTCAGTATAGGGAGATGGTCTCTCCTCTCCACTTGCTATTTATAGGGCTGAAAACTGCACTCTTGTACTGGAACACAAGAGTGGAAAGATGGGCCATTAACACCTGAAGATGTAAAAAGCATGACCTAAATTGTCTGACTGTTTGCTAAGATCTTTCATTCAGTGGAAATGCATAGCAGTTAAGGCTTCTAAACTCAATAGCAAAGGCAGAACAAAACCCTGGCTACAGTTTAGCACCAAACAGATACAGCAGAGAAATGAGACAAATATTTAAGTGGTACTAGAAAAATGACTGAGCTATCAAGGGAAAAACTGAGTTTTACATCTCCTGAAAGCTTCATACCAAGGCTTGTTGGAGAATGCATATAAGCCAAAAAATTTCTGGGGCTCAATAAAAACGTAAGTGAATGGAATTATATGGTCAGTGTTGTACTTTTGGTCTTTAAGAGTAGAAGTAGAAAGGAAGATGAGTTTAAAGGGAGCTAAAAGGCTGGTGCAGGGCAGGCTTAAAAGGAGACAGCAATTGATGGTGATCACAACTATATTTTTTTTCTATTTTTAGCTCTGTCTTTTCAGTGACTGCATTCAAGGATGGCAAGAGACCACGTACCATTACGTAACTGAGTGAAAAGAATTTTCCTCAAAAGTACTTGGGACACTAAGCAGATGGCAGCAACTTAATCCAATCCAAAGAAGGAATAAGTGAAATCACTCAATCAGTTACATTCACTGGGGAAACTCTCTGAATCTCTCAGATCTAATGGAAAAAGAAAATAAAACATTACTGAAACTGCCATGTATATGTATTTTTATTACAGAAGAGAAATCAGTTGTTTTTTGTTTCCTTAAATTGGTATTACTGAAAAAAATGCTTTTTCTTAGTTGTTTTTTTTATTACATTTTAAATCTTCCTTAACAGTTTCTTCTCATAGTTCGTATTAATTGAACTGATACTGCCACAGAAATGCTGCAGTTTGTAGCTATGTGAGATCAGATGAATTGTAGAAAAGTAAACAGAAATTCTGTCTACTTGCTTTGCTGTTGTGTTTTTCCACGGGAGTCAGCAAAAACCATGGTTGAGTGCTTGCATCTGCCCACAAAGCCAGACTAGGAAATTAACTTCACCAAAGCTTTCTCAACATAACATCATGGAAAACAGTTGGAAGGAGGAAAGCAGTGGGGCAGAGCTCATTCAGTCCATAACTAGGTGAAAATCAGGTGCTTCATGCTCTTTTGGCAAGGTTTGGACCTGCAGGAAGTCTATGATAGTAGGTGACCAGCTTTGAAAAAGTGTCTTTCCCTCTCCTTCCTCCTAAAATATGACTTCTCATCTATTGTCTCAGGGGATGCTCTTTTCATCTCTCTACAATACCTCTAACAGTTTTAAATGCACCTGAAATGCCAACCTCTAAGCTCCTAGGGCAATTACAGACAAATATTATTACAGACAAATAGTATTACACACATCCTCATTGCTGTTTGCAGTGACACGTGCTCCTGCTGATGAGATACCTGGATGCAAAGAAGAACATGCAGGAAGAATATGGTTACTGCTAATAGTTTGCTCTCCAAAACTAATTTCCCCTTAAAATTAATACTGTTTTAATTTTCACCATTCAGTTAATGGTAAGACACTCAGGGTCCTGGAATTTATTGCACATCCACAAAGGTTTTCTGTGCATGGATTTGTGCCTGTGTTTGGAGGTGCTCTGGCCACATTCCACCTCCCACTTCATCCTGAAGTGCAGCTTCCATCACCTCCTCCTCTGCTCACCACCCACCCAGCTTCATCCCACTGATGGACATCCCTGCCAGAAGCACAGGTCCCTGCAGGTCACCAACCCATACCAGCCTGTTTTAAAAAGAGTGGGTTTAAGCAACATAATCCTAGAAAGGAAGTCCTGGTTTGGAATCATTGTGAAATTGGAGTCATCTTCTGAGTCTCCAGCTCCCAAACGTGTCAGTTTCCAAACCCTGCTGACAAGTCTTCCTTCTTTTCTGTGCGTCTGGTAACAAAAGGAAATGAAAAGTATTGTTTTTTTGTGGGAGAAATTGGAAAATGCAAGACAGTGGGTACTATTTTCAGCTTTGAATGAGCAGAAAATAGAGGATTAAATTTTACCTGCAAAGAAATTGGGAAATAATAATGTAGATGGAAACAACCTTCTCTCTCTGATCCCCTAAACTTGGGAGCAATAGAAACACAGTTGTGTGTGTAGCCTTATTCTAATTATGTAGTATACAAACTGAACACATGTAAGTAGAAAGCAGAGAATTTTCTCTTGAAATTTTCACAAAAGAAACTAAAAAATAAGCAGAATATCACTTCAAGAATGTTTCACTTAGAGCTTAGTGTTCTTTTTTTTTTTTTGTAAATTAATTAAAGGCAAAGGAGGTATGTCTAGTGACAATTATTGAAAAGTTTTTGCAAAAAATATGCTTTTCAAAGTGCACTACTTTTCTTCCTGTTCCTCACTAAGGAGAACTAGGATTTATTTATTGTGCTGCATAAAAATATTGTACTAGTAGTAGGCAATTTTTTATGACTTCATGTTATAATAAATTAATTAATTTTCATATCAGATTCAATCAAACCTCATTTTATACTAACAAGATCCAGATTTGCCTGCTACTAGAGATATGTTCTACCAAAAATAACAGACTTCAGGAGGTAATTAAAGTATATTCTGTATACAATATACGACTTTAAAATTTCCCTTCTGTACCATATAAGCAATGGCCAGAGAAGGTGTGGGGTTTGGGTGGAACTGGTTGAATAATATTTTTTAAAAAAAGAAAAAAGAAGAGGTACATTGTAGGTTTTGGCTCAGTCCTGCAGCGAGACCATTGTGTAAACTACACTGCATCTCAGGAGCAATCCTGGGAACATGGCACTCAAAGTGTCTCAGAAAAATGTGACTTAGTGTACTTCTATGCTGCACAGCTGGTTGATCATCACCTGCTGAGACCTCTCTCACAGGTGCCAGAGCACACATGTGGTGCTGTACCTGGTCTGCAAATGTGTTTGCAGGGACATATTCTGTGGTCCTTGGTGCTAAAACACTTCTAACCACTTCCCAGCCCAGCAAATGGTGTGTCCTTGCCTTGCTGTGCCATGGTCTCCACCTCCTGTTGGCATCTTGGGCACAGTCAGCCATCTGTACCTTTAAATCCACTTCTACTGTGGTTTGCCTCTGGCAAACAGGGTATGGCTTACATTTCACTCTCTCTAGAAACTCGGGGAGATGCCACAGTGGTTTGGCCTCAGAGATGCCAAGAGGGGTCCAGTGGCCAAGGGGCAGGCAGGGGCCAGGTGGGGGTCAGAGGGATGGGAACAGGCTGCATCCCAGCAGTGAGAGGAGGGCTGGAACTGCCCGTGAGAGGGCTGCCTTTGGGTGGTTTCTTCATTTTGGCTCCATTTAGCCTTGGTTCTCTCACTTGGTATATCTAGAAGGTGTTTAGTTTCCTGCTAAAATACATGTCTAATGTCAGTGAAAGAATTTCCACCTGAGGATGGTCTCCTCCTGCCACTCCAAGCACAGAAAATCAGCTGGGACTGAGCAAGCAGCTCACTGATTTAAAATCAGAGCAGGTGGAGTCTCACTTGCTGAACCTAATGCAGAGACTCAGGCAGGGCAGGGTGCCCAGGTACAGAGGTATCCTTGCAGTTAAAACCTGTGGTTCTCCAGTTTTCATCTTTTGGCTTACATGCATTAGGTTGTTGCCAAATAAAAGTCTTCAAGAAGTTTTTTTTCTCGATTGGATCTGCAGTGCTGCCAAGTTTCAACTTCTTGAGTGTCCTCATCCTCCAAGTGCTCTCAAGGGCTTCCTGAGGTGTTTTCCTGCAATGCCCATGGGATGGCCCAGGGCAGCCCAACCCATCCTTGATCCCCTTCTGATCACTGAGGATCTCCCAGAAGAGAGGACCCCTTGGCACAAGGAGCTGGTGCCTTCAAATGTACCTGCACAGAGCCAGCCCAAGCCCAGAAGCACCCAGAGGTCCTCTGGCAGCTTAACATAACCTTGTGCTCATCTTCTGCCATTTCTTCATCACTTAAAAGTGAGACTGTCTTCAGATGTTTCAGCCACCATGTAAATTGCCAGGTAATTCTGTCCTAGAGATAAGAAAATGCCTCCAGCAACTGGGCTTTCATGTCAGTCTACATGTCATCTGCATATTACCATGAAAAAATATGGTTTTCAATAATTGTTTTTCTTTTATTTGAGAGTGTTTATCAAACATTTCAGCATTTTCTGTGTCTCTTTTCCAGTTTTTTTTAATTAAAAAAAATCCACAAGACAAGATGTAGAATTTCCTGTTAAGAAAATTGGAATAAAATATTAATTTTCAGGCCTCATTAATCACTACAGTTTCAGTGCATCTGGGGATCTGTGGTTTCATCCTCCCCAGCAGTCCACACTCTCAAATCCACTGTATCTTCTATAGAGCACAGAGGTCAGTCTATGTCTTGGCAGTGTTATTCTGCACTCTACTATTACCAGAAATGCTGCTTGCTGATTTTCTGTTGACACTCTGAATTTGTTCTGTCAATTTTCTTTGCTTTGTAATGAGCATTTTAGCAAATTAAATGCTCATTGCAAGCAACTCATTTATTTTCTATTTGTTGCTTTCCCCACCCTTCCTAAGCAGCCTGTTGCTATTCATGGTTCAATAAGTACAAATAATTAGCACATCAAAAAAATCAGATCTCTCCTACTGAAAATTATTGAGACTGAAAAGGAGGCTGCTCAATCAAATTGGCTTCTGCAACTGTTTCCTTAGTTCTGCTCCGTGAATATTTCTAGCAGACTTGGGAAATATGGATAAGGCTAGCCACAGCTTTTTTGGAAAAGGAAATATGTCCCCAGCTCCCTCAGAATTTTCCCTGAGGGTCTATTTATTTAGTGCTGAGCTTTGCCAGACCGCTCAATACTTCTATTCTAACCCACAAAAGCAGTTACAGTACATAAATGATTCAGAGATACATTTTGAAGTAATTAAATGCAGAGCAGTGATGCAGAAAATTAGTCAAAATTAGTGTAAAATTATGATAACCACCATGCTGAGTATTGAGTGCAGTGGAAGCTGCAATGGTAGTGGAAAACAACCCAGAGGATTATGGTTTAAGTCACAGTCCTGGAAGTCAAAAGACCAATGTTCAGTCCTAGTGTGACCTTGAGAATCTCACCTGACTTCTGTTCCTCATCTTGCAAAAGGGGATAATGGCTCTCTGCTACAAAGAAGGAAATTTACCAATTTTTATAAATTACTTCTAGATGCTGTGATATAAAATGCACTGACACCAGGGTCAGCAGGATTTTCCTTCCTAGAAATCTTTAGAAAAAAAAAGAGACTATTTATGTAGCTTATTTACTTTGGAAAGCATTCTCAAGATGTTTTCAATGGTAAAGTCAGATGCTCCTTAACTTTTGGCAGAACTTCATCATCCTTGACTCTATCCACATCCTGAGCAATTCTGTTTATTCTGTGTTTCATATGAAGAACAGTTGCTCCTTCCTCCTCTCCATATCCCATCCTGTGCTCAGGGTGTAATGTGGAGCAGGATGGAGAACAAAAGGTTTTGTTGTGAACCAGGGCATAAGGCACAGCCTTGGCTGAAGGTGCTGGTGGAGCAGGACTTGTGAGACAATGCCCTCTGTGAATTATCCTGTGGGATGTGTCCCTTAACCTGCCTGCTCCCTCTCTACACCACCAGTCTGGAACGTGTCTCAGTGAAGTGGATGGGGCTGGGAGAGCTCCTTGGAGGGATGCAACGGAGCAAAGGGATTGAAACTGTTTCGTGTCAAAAGGGGTTTTGGTGTGAATGAGGGTGTGCATCCAGTACAGGCACCTGCTCAGGGCCAGAGGTCTGAATGCAGTCAGGAGTCCTCTGTGGTCTGGTCTTCAGAGGAGCCCCAGGAGAGCAGTACAGATATCCCCTTATACAGATCCCCATTATCTCTGGACCTTTTCTTTCTGTGAAACACAGCCACACCCTGCAAGGACCAGGTTGCTCTGGTGCTGCAGCCATTGCCTGCAAGGCTGGGCACCTCTGCTTCCCTGGGCTTTTCCTGTTCTCTGCCATCTCTTACAGGTGAATTGCCTGTGAGTTCCTTGGAGGAAGGAGTGCAGTTTAATTCTGTGTCTGTGCAAGGCCTCCTGTATTGAGGTTCTGGCCCTTGCTGGGTTTTAGATCATTATTTTAATGTGGGTAAAAACTACGTTTGTCACTTCATTCTTGTTTCTATCAAAGCTGTTAAGCTCTCAGGTTACTCCCAGGGGTTTTATATATGTGTAAGTCCTAGAGCAGGAGGCTCTGAATGATACAGATTTAGAGACAACCTGTTTATGCCTGATGAAAAAGACAGGCTAGATCATACTTCGTTTGCATGTTGTTAACAAGTATAAATGTTTCAGTAATTTTGATCAACATTTTTTAAAGTTTGTGAATAAAGAGACCAAATTTGTGAGTGTTAGTGACAAAATGGTATGGTTGGATGTGTCCTGGGTGAAAGGCAAATTCTGGTCTTGTATGTTCAGGTCAGGCTCTGGACACAGCAGAGAGAGGACAGCAAACAACTCTGATAATAAAGCTAATGCTATAGATAATACTCCAACAAAATTTTGGGGAGTCCTTGTTTCTTTCAGACCTAAGAAGCAGATTCTTCTAAGGTGTGGTAGGAGCCAACAGCAACAGAGACAATCTGAAAGCCTGGTTTGGCTGTAGGAGTTGCAGAGGAGCCAGGCTAGGTGTTTGCTGCAGCACCTTCAGGGTATATCAGCCACTGGGGCAAGAGGCCCACTGGAAAAGCAGGGAAAGCAGGAAAAATAGGGAAAAGCAGGAAAAGGTGTGGCAAGAAGAGAAAGGTGTTGGTGATGAGTCACCTGCTAAGGACCAATTTTTGTATGATCCAGGCCAAACTGATTCCTACTTTGAGCAAGGTGTTTGAAAGAAAGTGGAAGTGAATTGGTGGAGGAATCTTTATTGAGATGGGGGTCATCTTGATTTGTCCTTTTACCATCAGTAATGTTTTCTGTTCCAGTCTAATGAGGAGTGTCTGGGAAGTGCATGAGGTAACCAAGAACCAGTTGATTTTGGTTTGCTCCCTGGAACAAAAGTATTATTGAGCTGTGTAGTCACTGTTGTTGTGGAGGACCTTGACCTTGCCAAGGCCACCTGACCATGGGAATGTTTTGGACCTCTGTGTCCAACGAGTCCCTCCTCTTCCACAGAGCCCTCCATGTGCAGGGCCTGATGGATGGCTCCATGCTGGCACCCATGGCACTGCTCAGGCACTGAAGGAATAGCAGGGTGAGAGGTAGAGCAGGCAAGAAAGAGCCAGTGAAAGTGAAATGCAATGGGCTGGAAGGACGATGATGAAGGGAATGGGAGAAGAGACTATAAATGCTCAGAAAGATGCAGAGTTATAATAAATAGTTTAAATAGCATGAAGCTCTTCTGACAAAAATGGGAAGAAGAACTTAGAAGAAGTAAATTGAGGAAGGTTAGAAAGAAAGATCACAAGATAGAAGAAAGCAGAAAAAAGGCCAGTTAGATTAAAGAGAGAGACAGTGAGGAAAGCAGGGATGGTGAGTGTGAGAAGGAAGAAACTCTTGGCTGGCAGTGGGTCAGGAAGGAGGAGCACACACAGAAAGCCCACGAGTGACCAGGGCAGGGGATGGGGAGAATGAGAGGGTAGAGCAGTGGGGGCTCTGCTCCAGGGCTGTCTTCTACAGGCTGCTTCCACTGGCAACTTTCAATGGGAGCCTGATTTCACTGGTCAGTGAGGGGTCTTGGGATTTAGCTCTGTAAGTCATAACATGCTGATGTAACACAGCTGTCAAATGGTGTAATTTACATTTCTATAAGCCCTGTTATTCCAATCTGGACTAAGAAAAGATTGCACCCTGCCAAAACCCTTCCTACTTGAAACATGATGAAATATTACCTCACTAACACTGCATGTACTAATTAAAGTACACTAATTAGTTATTTGAGAGCCCAAAGGTTAGGCACACATGGATTACCCACTGTAATTTGAGGGGGGAGGGGGAGCACACATACAAAATAATCTCTCTAGGGTCCCAATGGGAACATTTCCTCTTCCCTACCTCAAGCTGTTCTTGGCCACTTCTTTGAAGCTGCATTAAGATATGGCTACCCAATTAGAAATGTAACAGCAATGCCACTTATCTGTAAAATCCTGTCTAGAAATTGTCACATTATTTTTGCTTGGACCTTTTTTATTTGGGACAGTTTCCTGACCTATTCCCTAAGTGAAGGCACTTGGGAAGACACTGCAGCATGAGCTTGCAAACTGATGTGGTGTGGGGTCAGCTGTGGCTTTGGGCAGCCTTCAGCTCTCTGCAGCTTTGGGTCTACAGCATTCTCAGTGCAGGAAGACACAAGAGATCAATGATGCACAATGTCAAGTGGTGTGGTCATGGCTGCACAGCCCTTTTCAGGGCTCTGTCTACCTTATTATTACTTGCACGCAATATTCTGTTTATACTAGTCCAATGTATATAGATCCCATTAAAGAATTGAGGATTTTGTGTTGTTGCATGCTGTACCAACTTGGAGAGAAAATACAGTGTCTAAAGTATCTGCCCCAGAAGGCTTGCAATCTGCATGATTTATTTGGCAGAGAAGAAATTTATTTATTCCTTTCTGGTTCTTTGCTAGCCACTTGTAAAATGTTTATGTGAGCTCCTCTCTGATGGCTAGAACTTCTTTAGTTGAATTATTTGAACTTAGAAAACGAATTCTTTCTTTCAGTAATGGATTTCCAGCAGTGTTTCTTACATGTTTCTCTTTAGCTACTTCTCTCTCTAAAAGGGTCTGAGGCATTCCCACTGGGAGATCTTTATGAGTCTGTTGGAAGACAAAGTTCTGGCCAATTTGCACCTAAAATCATCATGATTTGAATATGGGGGGGCTTGAGGGCCTGGAAGTTTTAAACCACAATAGTCACTTCTCAGCTGATCCTCCCAGCAGCAACCCAGTCTGAGAGTTTTCCAGGGGAAAGAAAGTTGGGACATAAGTTCCTCTCAGCCAGCTGAGGTAATTGAACCATGGTAATTGCCACATAATTGGTGGGACTAAGTCTGCCAAGTGCCAAATGGAAGAGAGGAGACTGCTTTTCATACCTTTCTACCAGCCTTTTGTGAGTGATTCACCATGGGTTGCCTATACCCTTATTTATGTAAATTATCTGTAGGTGCTGAGTGCTTCTGTCCTTCCCTTATGTATAGAATGCAAACATGCAGCTACTAATGCCGTGTATTAATGGGTCATCAGCACAAGCAGAGCCAAGGCCCTTCATTTCCCTATGGGTTTTTTTGTGCCCTTCAGTGTTTGCTGAATTGGGGTTACTCAGCACCTTTCAGCTCTGAGCCTTAGCATGGAGCTAAAACAGATGCTGAATGGTAAAATGCAGACATTGCCTCAGTCTTTCTGAGTTTTGCATTATCATGTGTCTGTCTCTAAAGGTATTATGATGGTGTATATCTTTAAAACAGCCATATGCAAAGGGATGAATTTGTTGTACTTATCATCTGCTTCTCAATGTAGGAAATAATTTCTCAGAACTAAGCTTCCCACAGAAGATTGCATTTGATAGATTTACTCCAGAAATCTGGCCAAGATAAATTTTGAAAGTGAAGTCATAATTTACACATGACATTTCAGGTACAGGATCTTTCTTTCAAGCTTTTTGCTGTTTAAAAGTTAAGTAAAGGTTTGTGCCTGTTTAATTTAGCTTTGATGATTGACTTTTGGGTTGAACGCTGAGAAAAAAAAGAGAGAATGTCCTATTGTCATATATATGTTTATTTATAAAAAACACCAAACAAAACACACACACACACAAAATTTAGGGCTAAACCCAAAACCAACAAGAAGACACATGAGAGAAGTTTGGAGGAAGATTTTTGCCCCATCATCCTGTTGGAGTGCATCATTCCATGTATGGGATAAGCTGGTTGAACAATCTGCAAGTTCTGCAGGTTTCCTGAGAAATCAAGGAAAAATATGTAGAGAGCAATGTGCTGCTAGGAGGATTAGCACTGGAGAGCCCTTAGTATCAGATCTTTTCTTGTGAGAGAAGCTCCACACAGAGGAGGATGAAGCTGTGGTGCAGCAGCATGTGGGGTTTGCTTGGGTGCCCTTGGTACAGTTCCCTGCTGTCCTCCAGACCCCTTCAACAAGGCAGAGATGTGAGGAGGCCACTGGAAGGCAATGATGGTGCATCTCCTGAGGTCCAGCTCTCACTGCCAGCTCACCTCAGAAGCAAGGCATCAAGGGCAGCATTGCCTCTGCACTTCCTCCAGCTCTCCACAGTTCCCTGCTCAGCACGTTGGCTTCTCTCAACCCCCTTCCAAGGGACTCAACTCCCTTATAATATTTTTGATATCTGTAGACAGGTTAAACTCAAAACAGATGGAAGAGTTGCAGCACCTAGCAGGATACAATCCTCAGCCAATTTAGGTGTCTAACTATGCCTTTTCCTTTCTGCTGTTGTGCTCTGACCTCTTTCTAGGCTAAAGCATGTATTCCAACAATAAACATCTCTGTAGGTGGGTTGACACATAACACTCCTGATGGATGGCTCCATACTGCCTCCTGAATTATTATGGAAAATATGGCTGTATCCACTAGAACAACTCACTCTTACCTGGGGATGGCCTGCTGTCCCCACCAGTCCACCCTCTTGCTCTTTAGGGCAAGGAACAAGCAAAGTGCAGGTTTGTCTGATTTCACCTCCCATCTTCCACCTACTGGAGCTGATCTTTGAAAGTGTTTCATTTTCCTGCTGTCATACCTTTTGAGTACTGACTAAACAGAAAAATGGCAGGGGAATATGCTCCACCTAATTTATGGGAAAGTAACACAGAAGTAACCAAAGCCACTTTTTTCCTGTGGTTTTTATTACCATAAAATGGGACTGGATGAGAATCCTGGGTACACTTTAATAATTCCCAGATACTAATAAGATATGATCTGGCAGCTTGTGGCAGTTAAGATTTCAGGAAGAGCAACAAATGACTGTGACTTCTTCTGATCCACATCAACAAGACCACAAACCACTGATCTCCAAAGAAATGGTGCATCCAGAAAACCTACTAGATGGTTTTATGAAGGAGTCATTGTTTTTCAAAACAAAATGAATGTGGAAAGGACAATTTTTGGCAAATAATTACATCTGTAATGGAAAACATATTGTCTCATTAAACTGCACTCTTAATCTTCCTCACTTATTTATCAGCTTTTGATGGAGCAGAATCTGGGATTTATATTCTGTCCAATGTCCCACAGAACTTTTGTCCAGTAAAAAAGGTCATCTGTAAATTTCACATAAGCAAGCGTAACATTTTCCTACCATAACATCATCTTTAAAAAAAGGGGGAAAAAAAGACATGGCATTAAAAGTTGAAAGCTGCTGTAAACCAAAGAAAATACATTTGTTCAGCTGAGCCCACATTAAGCTTGATTTGCTTCATTTGGAAACAGCTGAAACTGGGTAATCTTGAGCTTGTAGTGAGAAATATCAATTTAACATGTAGTTGGTGTGCTAAGGGCTGCCCTGTTCCAATTAAAAATCCACTGTGTTTTTATGGTGGTATTCTGGAGGGTGTCTTGATTTGCTGATGAATGCTGACAGGACTATTAAAGCTGTGAAACAACATCACTTGAATATGGCACAAAATGAAAGAAAGGCACTGCCATGCTGCTCTTGGGTGTTATTATCCTGATTAAAAATTGGAGCCAAAGTGAAAATCATCCCTGGGCAATGCATTTATTTATTTATTTATTTACCCCTTTAAAATGACTTCATGGTATTGGTAGCTGTGTTTCCTGACAGGAAACCTTAAGGCACTGTGATTAAGTGGAGGAGCATTTCTTATTAACCCCTCTTTCTTGTGCCTTGGAGCACAGATGAAGAATGACTGAGTGTGCTGTGTGACAGTATGAATATGCAATGCTGAGAGTTGGACAGGGCCCTGACTGTTAATGTTTTCTGGCACTCTTGGTTATTAAAAATCCTTCTCTAAGCAGAGTTTTGAGAGTCATGTCAGCAGGCCTTTGAAATTCAAAGGGGAAAGAGTCACCTGGACAGCACATAGCCTTTCATTTGTTCCCTTAAATTGCCCATGACGAGTTGAAAATACCTGTTTTCCATTTTTTGCCATATATTCAAAATCCTAGGAGTCATTCAGATGATGACTTGACCCACAAGCTAAGCAGCCAAGCAAGAGCCTCACCAACTTGAGGTTTTGGTGCCAAATTAAACATCTCTCAGGCCTTTCTGTGTGAGATGTGGGAGCAGGCAGGTTAGAAATAAAGTAGACTTCTTTGCATAAGGTCCAAACAACACTTATTTTCTATGCATGGTTATAGGGTGATTTTAATTAACGTTTTTCCTGTCCTCAGCCAGCACATGAACAGAGTACAAGGCAGAGCTGAGCACAGGCAGAGAACTGCACATGGCTGGGGAGCTGGGGGCAAAGAGGGAGGTGGATGAAGATGGGGCTGGCACCAGGAGTGGATGGTGCCTCCAGCCCTGAGAGGAGGGAGCATCCAGCCAGCCTTGTAAGTAGTGGGACAAGACTCCCCTGATAGCCAATGCAGAAGTGGGAACAAATAAGCACTCATTTTCCATCCAATCAAGATATTGATAAACTTAACTGAGGCACAAAGGGTGTGAGGAAAAAGGTATTTAATTGTCTATACACCAGTGCCCCTAACCTGGTAATAAATTTGTCTGCATTGCTTTCACTGGATGCTGCCCATAGAACTCACATGCCTGGAATGCAAAAGCCCATGAACATAACCTATTTAGGAAGAGTCAGGAGGGGAAGGGGAATGGCAAGCCACATAAAATGAGCTGTTATCTCCTTGTGAGTCACTGGGTATCCTCTCCCTTTCTCTCTTTTCCTCCCCTACTCCACACCCCCACAGTCTGCACTCTGGTTTCAGGGGATATGTGATAGGAGAATGTGGTGTGGGGAGAAAACATCTGCTTTTGTCCTAGCAGCTGATAGGTTTCCCTGTAGAGTGCAGGCCTGTGGCAGCACAGCATGAAATGCCCCTCACAGGTACTGGAACCAGAGAGAAAGTTGTCCCAGCAGACAGGAGGTCCTGGCTGGTACAGCTGCTGTGGCTGGGCTCACTGTTTCTGCACAGTGGAGAAGAGGTGGATGGGCAGTGCCTTTAGCCTTAGTGTCTCTCTAACCTTGAGAAAAATTATTGCTGTGTGTGCTTCTTCTTACTGTAGATTCCTGTGTGTAAGAGTGTGGAAGATGGGGATACAGCATCCAGCACAGATGCTCATCTCTTTGAAGGAACTACTGAAGCCTAGATATAACACAGAGAAAATCCACTCAAACCATTAAAGTGTTGTAAGGAAATGTCAATTAGCAACAAAAATTAAAATTTGGCCCTGTAAGGTGTTATGTGAAATAGCTGCACGTGGGAAATGGTCTGGTTACGTCTCTTGTAGTTGTTTGTTCCTGGCATGGTTCACATGAGGTCATGAAAACTATACCAAATGCTTTTCTGTCAAAAAACAGGAGATACTTTAATTAGGATTCAACAGAATTCACAAAATCACTGTAATAGGGTTTTTTAATGCCTTCCTACACTGTGTGCTGGAATGAAAAAAACATTAGATGCTAGAAGTTTCAATTTGAATGATATGCTGGATCTTCCATTCTATCAACACTAATATTGTAGATATTTCAAGACATACTGATTTCTAAACAATTTACAGTAGATTTAAGCTCAGTGGATAGAAATGAAAAAGTCACAGAGCTATATGCCATGTTATCATGAGGGGCTACACACTCCTTAGGAGGGACAGACCAGGAAGGTGTGGTGGTGGAGTTGCCCTCTATGTGAGGCAACACTTGGATTGTATTGACCTCTGTCTTGGGATGGGTGATGAGTAGGTAGAGTTTATGGGTAGGGATTAAAGGGCAGAGTAGTCAGGGTGACATTGTGGGTATTTTCTACAGGTCGCCAGATCAGGAGGAGAAAATGGATGAGGTCTTCTGGAGGCAGCTTGAAGCAGCCTCAAAGTCACAAGAAGTGGTTTTTGTGGGGGACTTTACTCTGGCATGTGCTGGAGAAGCTATTCAGCAAAACACAACAGTCCAGGAGGTTCCTGGAAAGCCTTGATCCCAACTTCCTGTCTCAGGCAGTGGAGGTTTCCTCAAGGAATGGTGTGCTTAACCTCATACTAACAAACAGGGAAGGCCTTGCTGGAGATGTGAAGGTTGGGGGCAGCCTTGGCTGTGGAGACCATGAGATTGTGGAGTTAAGGGTTGGGTGAGGAGGAAGCAGGACAGAAACTAAGCTTACAACTGTGGACTTCAGGAGAGCTAACTTTAGGCTCTTTGCAGATGTTCTTGGAAGAATCCCATGGCAACAGGCCCTGCAGGAAAGCGTGGTGCAAGAGAGTTGGTTGACATTTAAGTATCAGTTCCTCCAGGCTCGAAAATGATGTATCCTGATAAGCAAGAAATTGGTTAAAGGCAGCAAGAGACTTATGTGGATGAATAAAAACTGTCTTTACTCAAGCATAAGCAGGAAATACACAAGAGATGAATGTAGGGTCAGGCCAATTAGAACAGATATAGAGGTGGTCAGAATTACTAGAAATGAGACAAGGAAGGCCAAGGCCCATCTGGAATTAAATCTGGTCAAGGATGTCAAGGACACCAAGAAGGCCTTCTTCAAACACAATAGTAACAAAAGAAAAACAAAAGATCGTGTGGGACCATTATTAAATGGAGCAGGGACACTGGTAACAGAGGACACAGAGAAGGCAGAGTTACCAAAGGCCTTTCTTGCATTGGTCTTCACTGACAAGACCAGCCCTCAGGGATCTCTGACCCAGGAGACCAGGGCAAGGGATGTTGGAAGGAAGACCTTTCCTTGGTCAAGGAGGGCTGGGTTAGAGCACACCCAGGCAAACCTGACATCCACAGGTCCACGGGCCCTGAGGGGATGCATCCACAAATGCTGAGAGAGCTGGTGGACACCACAGGGAGCCCACTCATGGTCATCTTTGAAAGGTTGTGGAGATCAGGAGTGGTGCCTGAGGACTGGAAGGAAGCAAATGCTGCCCCAGTCT
>VZRX01006193.1:92728-116169 GCA_013398075.1 Notiomystis cincta
TTCCTACACTGTGTGCTGGAATGAAAAAAACATTAGATGCTAGAAGTTTCAATTTGAATGATATGCTGGATCTTCCATTCTATCAACACTAATATTGTAGATATTTCAAGACATACTGATTTCTAAACAATTTACAGTAGATTTAAGCTCAGTGGATAGAAATGAAAAAGTCACAGAGCTATATGCCATGTTATCATGAGGGGCTACACACTCCTTAGGAGGGACAGACCAGGAAGGTGTGGTGGTGGAGTTGCCCTCTATGTGAGGCAACACTTGGATTGTATTGACCTCTGTCTTGGGATGGGTGATGAGTAGGTAGAGTTTATGGGTAGGGATTAAAGGGCAGAGTAGTCAGGGTGACATTGTGGGTATTTTCTACAGGTCGCCAGATCAGGAGGAGAAAATGGATGAGGTCTTCTGGAGGCAGCTTGAAGCAGCCTCAAAGTCACAAGTGGTTTTTGTGGGGGACTTTACCCTGGCACGTGCTGGAGAAGCTATTCAGCAAAACACAACAGTCCAGGAGGTTCCTGGAAAGCCTTGATCCCAACTTCCTGTCTCAGGCAGTGGAGGTTTCCTCAAGGAATGGTGTGCTTAACCTCATACTAACAAACAGGGAAGGCCTTGCTGGAGATGTGAAGGTTGGGGGCAGCCTTGGCTGTGGAGACCATGAGATTGTGGAGTTCAGGGTTGGGTGAAGAGGAAGCAGGACAGAAACTAAGCTTACAACTGTGGACTTCAGGAGAGCTAACTTTAGGCTCTTTGCAGATGTTCTTGGAAGAATCCCATGGCAACAGGCCCTGCAGGAAAGCGTGGTGCAAGAGAGTTGGTTGACATTTAAGTATCAGTTCCTCCAGGCTCGAAAATGATGTATCCTGATAAGCAAGAAATTGGTTAAAGGCAGCAAGAGACTTATGTGGATGAATAAAAACTGTCTTTACTCAAGCATAAGCAGGAAATACACAAGAGATGAATGTAGGGTCAGGCCAATTAGAACAGATATAGAGGTGGTCAGAATTACTAGAAATGAGACAAGGAAGGCCAAGGCCCATCTGGAATTAAATCTGGTCAAGGATGTCAAGGACACCAAGAAGGCCTTCTTCAAATACATCAATAAAAAAAGAAAAACAAAGGATCATGTGGGACCATTATTAAATGGAGCAGGGACACTGGTAACAGAGGACACAGAGAAGGCAGAGTTACCAAAGGCCTTTCTTGCATTGGTCTTCACTGACAAGACCAACCCTCAGGGATCTCTGACCCAGGAGACCAGGGCAAGGGATGTTGGAAGGAAAACCTTTCCTTGGTTAAGGAGGGCTGGGTTGGAGCACACCCAGGCAAACCTGACATCCACAGGTCCACGGGCCCTGAGGGGATGCATCCACAAATGCTGAGAGAGCTGGTGGACACCACAGGGAGCCCACTCATGGTCATCTTTGAAAGGTTGTGGAGATCAGGAGTGGTGCCTGAGGACTGGAAGGAAGCAAATGCTGCCCCAGTCTTCCAAAAGGGCAAGGGGGAAGATACAGGGAACTAGCAGTCAGTCAGCCTCACCTCATTCCCTGGCAAGGTGATGGAGCCCCTCATTCTGGAGGCCATCACTATCCACATGGCTGACAAGAAGGCCATGAGGAGCAGTCAGCAGGGATTCACTAAAGGTAGATCCTGCTTGACCAGCCTGATTGCCTTCTATGATGAAACAACTGCCTGGATGGATGAGGGGAGAGCAGGGTTTATTGTCTTACCTTGACTTCAGCAAGGCTTTCAATGCTGTCTCTCACAACATCCTCCCAGGCAAACTCAGTCAGTGTGGACTGTGTGAGTGGACAGAGAGGTGGTTTGAGAACTGGCTGAACAGCAGATCCCAGAGGGCTGTAATCAGTGGCACAGGGTCCAGTTGGAGGCCTGACACCAGTGGTGTCCCCCAAGGTTCAATACTGGGCCCAGGGAGGGTGCCAAGAGGATGGAGCCAGGCTCTGCTCAGTGGTGCTGAGCAATAGGACAGAAGGCAATGGGCAGAAACTGATGCACAGGAAATTCCACCTGAACTGAGGAAAAACTTCTTTCCTGTGCAGGTTCACTGGACAGGCTGCCCAGAGAGGCTGTGGAGTCTCCCTCACTGGAGATACTCAAGACCCATCTGGACACAACCCTGTGCCGTGTGCTCTGGGATGGCCCTGCTTGAGCAGGGAGGTTGGACCAGATGACCACTGTGCTCCCTTCCAACCTTGTCCATTCTGTGATTCTGTGAAATACTTCAGTTACATTTTTGGAGAAAAGCCATGTGAATTAGTCATATTACATGCTGATCCTGATACTGAAACACTTTCCAGCCCAACATTTCTCAAAGGATGTTAAACAGCAGCTGCTAAAGCTAGACATTTTAAAATCAGGTTGTCTAGATAATTTTCATCTGAGGTTTTTTTTATAAGACCTTGCTGAAGAGCTCTTTGAATGATTAATGGTACACTTGGACCAGTGTAAAATTTTAGAGGACACAGCAAAAATTGCAGATATACCAAAACAAAGGGGTAAAATTGCAGCCTAGGTAATTTTAAGTCTTTTACCTTTATACTGATCATGTAAAAATACCAGAATTTTTGATGAAATTCTCAATAAATGAAGAATGGAGGAAGTTAATAAAATTAATATCAAATCCATAGTTTTCAGGGAAAGCCTCTGAAACTAAGTTGTCATTGGTGGCTTTTTTTTCTTTCATATGCTTAAAAGTTGATTGAAAAGCAAGTAATGTAAAATGTTTGATAATGTACTGTGTAGCATTTTAATCAAGAACAATGTAATTTACTCCCTGCAGTGTACTAAATGGATTAGATGCTATAATATTATAATAAAGGGATTACCACTGCTGAATATATCTATTTTTAGTTGCACTATGGCATTCTAGGTCTTGTCTTCTTCATTTTTTTGGGCTGGAGATCTGAAAGGAAATCATTGCAGTGAAGATTTCCAACCAATGTGGAGACTGGGAGTGGTAAGAGAGACAGATTAAAAAAAAGGAGATAGGTCTTATAAATTGAGCACACCATAAAGGTAATGTCACACCTCTGGAAAAATAGAAAATGAGCCTTTCTTGTGAGATAGCAGCTCCAGCTTGTCAGAAGTAACTCTCCAAAGAATTCTGTCAGGCAAGGTGATTTCCTAAATAAGCTAGTGACATCCTTCATTGTACAAAGAGGGAATCATGGGTAGGTACAGGGAGATTTGAAGTGGTAAAAAGTTCGATCTTCTGGTGGAACACTCATGGGGTTCAATCTGATTATTTAAATAAAAAGGAAAGTTAGAATTCAAGACAAAGATTTGACATAGAAAGACATAGAATTGTTGATTATGTTGCCTGAAGGCTCCAGGTAAGCAATGCTAGGAGTCAGAGCTCTGGTGCAGTGTGAGACAAAACAACCTAAGCTTCAGGCTGACAGTTTGGGAGCTTTAATAAGTTTCACATATTTTTAGAGAGTGATTTTAATCTTTTGAGCTATATTACAGGAGTGTGCCACTTTTTCTTCAGTGGACACACTAGAATCAGAATTTCTAAAAGAAGACATGGTCTCATTCAAACAATTATTATATAGAAATCTTATTTGTTACCTTTATAGCGAAGATCAGAGCAGAAGAACATACCAAGGCACACTGATGTAATTAATACATTAATCTTCTGGATGAATAGCTGAGTTTGTAATACTCTCTGGAAGACTGGAACTAGTAGGGAGAATGTAGAGGAAGGAATGAAATGTTAAGGAATCTGGAGGCAAAGAGAATGATTCTGTTCTGAGCTGGAGACCAGATGAAAAATTTTGGGTCAACTGAGGTTATGCTGTGTGTCAGTGACCACCAGAGTATGCTGTGAATCTGTGAATGGACATATGCTTCCCACATATTGCTAGTTGTCCTTGTGCAGAGAAAATTTACAAAGTGTTCCAGTCCTTTGGGTCCTGTCCAAAGTCTGATCCTGTCGTGGTCCAGTCCTGGTGGGACAGGTGGGTCTCATTCTTGCTCTGGGGCTTTCTTCCCTCATGTCACAAAGCAGATCACTGACTTCAAAGCCTTCCTTTCCACAAATCCCAGCCAGTGGGACTACTAATAGCATGATACTTATCTTTTTCTCTTAAAAATCCAGTCTAGCAAAGAGTCAAACAGCCTTTTCCCAACCCCAACCCTAACCACTCACGTAATTTTAGTGAAAGAAGTGAATCTAAAGCTGAAAAAGCAATTGCTCAAAAACCTGGAAGTATTGTGAATAACTTGTCTCCCTTGAATTGGTGTGAGATGAAGAAACCTATAGAAATCCTTTCCCATGGAGCATTCAGGGTACAGTATAGTCATGCCCAAGAAGTGGATTGGTTTTTTTTCAGGAAAGGAGGCTCTTGTCTGTAGAGCACTTGCTTCTCTGGCTGCAGAAATCAGTAAACTGGACCAAATGCCACAGAAGACTGTAGGAGGAGAAAGAATAGTCCTCTGATTAGGGCAGCTGCTCTGAAGAGCTGCTTTCTACCTTTGCCTCTGCTGCAGGAGACATCCTAACTTTTTCAATCCTCACATATCTTCATCAGCCCCACTGGTCTGGTTTGGAATCTACGTTGCCATACAGCAAGAGGAAATAGTGATTTTCAGCTAAGCATCAGGCAAATGCCTATGAAATAAGTGAAGCTGCAGGGTTGCATCAGTAGGGACACAGTGGAAGACTGTCATTAGTTGGAGAGTGTCACTGGAGACTGCTGTGGCAGCCAAAGGGCTAGTGCTGAGAAAGCTGTGTTGTAGGAGCATCCTGTGTGTCAAGACAGAGCAGGTGAATTTCTAGCTCCTTCTCTGCACTGTGTTGATTTTTAAACTTTGTTTTCTTTTCAGTGGCAGGAAGGGCTTTTCCTTAAGTGCAGATGGGCATATGCCCATATACAAAGAGGATTGGTTTAATAGAAAGGAATAGAATAGTTCCAGTTGGAAGGGACCTACCATGATCATCTAGTCCAAATGCCTGACCACTTCAAGGCTGAACAAAGGTTAAACCATGTTAGGGGCTTTCTCAGGTACTTTTTGTGCCCTGATAGACCTGGGCATTCACCACTCCAAGGAAGCCCATTCCAGTGTTTGACCACCNTGTTGAATTTCATCCCATTAATCACTGCCCAATGCTATAAAATATCTAGGCCCCTCAGCAAGGCATCTCATCCCTAAAGTCCCCTGGAAGTGAGCCCTGAGGAACACTGCTGGGACAGGCTTCCAGGGAGACATAGCCCCATTCACTACAACCCTTTGAGCTCTGAGTTAATTGCCCAGCTCACCAGAAATCTGCTCATCCCAAAGGTGGGCAATTTGTCCTGAAGGATGCTTGAGAGACAGTACCAAAAGCCTTGCTAAAATTCAGAAAAACCATATCCACAGTCTTCCCTTCATCCCTTGAGTGAGTGGCCATATTAAAGAAGGATAATCAAGTTAGTTAAACATGTCTTCCCCTTTGTGAGCCCATGTTGAGTGTGCCTGGTGAAACTGAGTTATTCTTTAAACACCTTTCAAGGACCACTTTCAATTTACCCTGATGGATCTCTTGCTGTCCATGGGAAATCATCTGTGCTACCTGCAACACTTTGAGCATGCAGTTGTGCTGGTTTCAGCTGGCACAGAGTTAATTTTCTTCACAGTAGCTAGTATGGGGCTGTGTTTTGCATTTGTGCTGAAAACAGCATTGATAATTCTGGGATGTTTTCATTATTGCTGAGCAGGGCTCACATAGCTCCAAGGCCTTTTCTCCTTCTCATACTACTCCCCAGATGAGTAGGATGGGGGTACCCAAGGAGAGGGAAGGGGGCACAGCCAGAACAACTAACCCCAGCTGACCTAAGGGACATTCCTGACCATTCCTGCTCAGTCTATCAGGCTGGGAGAAGAAGGAAAGGGAGGATGTTTGGAGTGATGGTGCTTGTCTTCCCAAGTCACTGTTACACATGTTGGAGCCCTGCTGTCCTGAGGATGTCTGAACACCTGCCTGCCCATGGGAAGCAGTGAATTAATTCCTTGTTTTGCTTTGCTTACGTGCACAGCTTTTGCTTTACCCATTAAACTCTCTTTATCCCTGCCCATGAGTTTTCTCACTTTTACTCTTCTGATTCTCTTCTCTATCCCACTGTGGGGAAGTGAGAGAGCAGCTGTGTGGGGTTGAGCTGCTGGCTGGGATTAAACCATGACAGGAGCTCATGAGAAAACTGGAAATAAACTGATTGGGACATATATTTAGATATTTATTAATGAGAAAAAAAGACTCTCTATAAGAATCAAGGTGCCTTTATACTCCCAGCTGACCTACAGGATGGCTTTTCACTAAAATGCCTGAGGTTTCAACAAAATGATAATCTAATCCCACAAATAAAAGATTTATTATGTCTCTTTTCTTCTTCTGTGATATAGTATCCAAGTTATTAACCAAACAATTCTAAAGATATTGATTAAGTATTTCTATCTCTTAGCTGTTTTGTGAATAATAATTTTAGAATATTTTGGTTTTCTCCGATTATAAGTTGGTATTTTTCTTTCCCTATATCTTTAATAGATATTATGAGTGGATCCTATTCTCAGTGAGGATATGACAGTGTGTCCTAGGAGTCTTTCTGGAACCCCAGGAGATGAGGTCCTGCCAAGAAATGCAGCCATGGATGAAAGTGGAGACAGGAAATGATTTGCCCACAGCTCCCATGAGACTCTGCTACAGCAGCTCAAAGTGGCTTTATGTATATATATATATTGTATTTTATATGCTTATGATTTTTTTCTTTTTATTTTGATGGACTGTCCAATTGCCCAGCCTCTCTTTCTATTTTTTTTTTTAATGTTTGAAGTACCACTTTTCTGTAAATGTTAGTTGAGTCACAAGTCTGGGATGTTCCACTGAAATTAGTTTCCTATTTGGTGAAATCACTGGGCTGTAGAACGTGCTCTGTGTTACAAAAGCCCAGAATAGTAATTTCAAAATGTTTTCCCAGGAATTTTCAGGCAAACCAAGCACTTCTTTGGAACTGGGAAATGCTCCCGGATGCTGCAAGACTGAGGTGCTGAAGTTTGATGCCAGGGGATAAAGAGGTGCTGGGACAGTACAACAGGAGGTTCTCCATCCATGCACCTATTTCAACATCAATCAGCAAAGTGAAGCTGCCTCTGGAGATTATTTAGACAGGTCTGTGCTGTGCCCTGCACTGCTGAGTTTATAGAAGGGCCCAGCCAGAAATGCACTCTACACCCAGATATCATAACAAAAGTGACATCCAGGGTAGTAAAATAAATATTTAATTTCTTCATCTTCCCATATCCATCCAGCTAACTCTAATAATACTTTATGCTGTAATACTTTACAAATACAGCAATTCTAAATTAATATAATTGTTTTGATAGATACTTGTGAGATTGTTTTGCATTCTCTGCCCACTGATGTCGTTCCAGCTCTGGGACAGTATTAAGCCTTTTTTGCATGCTGTAAATGTATCAAACCTAAAAGCCAAAGTAACTTTTGAAACACTAACAATATCACTCAGTGCTTATATTACCCTTTACATCTTCAGAGTCTTTTATGAGCAGCCATGAATGAAGTGTGGTAACAGCTTTATTGTACTGCAAACCTGCTTTGCCATTCCTCCATCTGCTTCAGGAGGTCTCTTCCTGATGCTTGCAAGAACGACACATCAATGCTTCAGATGACTAACCACTGAAACTGGGCTCTGGAAAGTTATGGTTTTCCCTGCATCTCCCCCAAAGGCAGATAAGACACTACATATCAAAATTTTGGAAAGCAGATGTGAGCTCAGCATAGTCAGGTGCCACATACTCAGGGGGTTCCACCTCCCTCTGCTGTCACCTGTGCTTGGACTGCAAGTTCTTTGGGTGCCAGACAGCATCTTTCAGCTTGGCAGAGTGTCCAGAGTGGTCTTGGTGCACAGTTTGAAGCTTGTAGGGGTGTAAACACAAGTTACTATAAGTTGCCATCAAGGATGACTTTTCCAGATGCTATCAGTGGGAAAAATTGTAGTGCCTTACACAGAGGGGTTTGGACCCCACTTTGGGGCTCAGCTGTTCACCATCATCCCTGCTCCTGGTCTACAGAGGTGTTCCCTCATCCAAACCATGGAGAGGGAGTCAAAGGTCAGGTGAGAAGCAAACTGTGTGGGACATGCCCAACAACCCTTCAATCCTCCAAAGGCTCCCTCGTGAAAGGAGAGGCTGAGATTGCTGAGGTCCCTGGGCTGTGTCCTTTTCCATCTGCAGACCTGTCTGCTTGCAAGGGATGGGAACTGATTTTGGCTGCTTCCTCCTCCCCAGGCCAGTAGGTGCTGCCAGGATGTGTCCTAGCTGGCACTGCTCCTCCATGGCCAAGTTTGTCACACCAGGTCCTGGGGCCATGGTGCCACCGGCCCAGCGGGGGCTGTGCTCCGTCGTGAGCACGATGGCAGGGCTGCTGCATTTGCTGCTGGAAGTAAACTGGATGTCAAGCACTTTTCCCATCTGGCATCTATTAAAATAATGTGTGTGTGTGTGTGTGTGTGTGTGTGTGTTATGTGTGTTTGCACGTGTGTATGTGTGTGTATAAAATGTGCACACAGTCTCTGATTTCACATATAGAACAAAATGCATGTTTCAAATCATGCTTTAATTTTGGCTTTTTTGTTAACTGGAAAGATCCTTTATTTTAGAGTTTGTGCAAACTATTTTACTTAACATATTATCTGTAACAGATTGCATAAGCATGACTGTTATCTGCGTTAGTCATCACTTTAGACCATGGAATATAACTCATGGCAGTCTGGATTTAATGAATGTTTGAATTAACCTATACCTAATTTCTTGTGTTTTAAAACCTAAATCTCATTGAAAGCTGAGCTTTGTTTACTTCCCAAAATTGATCTGAGGGCCATTTGGAACACTTAGTGTATTCTAAAATGTGATCGTATCAACAATACACGCTCAAGTTTGTTTTAAAGTGAGTTTTTCTTTCCTAGTTTACATAAATCATTTAAAAAAATCGTTCACTTTTTTGGATCATAATGTACTCACTTGGCTTTTAGACCTACATAGCTCACAGACCAATTTTTCAAACAGGATTCTAAAGCTATTTGTGGATTACTTTCTGTTTGCTACTTGTAATCTGCATTCCTGAGGCAAGCATGCTAAAATGACTGAGGATTTTCATCGAGCTAAGTGATTATACTAAATAGGGCAATTTTGGGTGCTCTTAGCTTCTGTGTTTAAAAATACAATACAGAAGAAACCAACACCACAATTTCTGTTAAACCACAGAGGGCACTGTTTGTTCTTAATATAAAATGACCTGGCTACACAGACTCTTGTCAGTCTTCATTAAACAATTAATGTTGAGAGTTTTAATTTAATCTTTTCCCCCCTTTTTTTTGTTCTTTCTTCGATTTTAAAGTTAACCAGATGTATTACACTCATGCACACTGTCATGTTCTTCCAGTGTTTGGTACCAGATACTGCCCTGGTGCATCCCTCCTCTCCTTACTGCTTCATCACACCACTGGAGTAGAGAGTTTCCTTTCCAGCAATGGGTCAGGAGATGTAGTGCAGGAAACTGCTCCATGATTGTTTAATGGTTAATTAGCACTCTACATTTTCACTTTCTCTTCACTTTAAACTATTGGAGAAAGGGAGGCAAGGCAGCACTGGCAACAACTGAAGTGTTAAATCCTAATATTTCTCCTCTGGTGCTTTCAACCAGGATGGAGTGGAGGAAACAGAGCAACAGTGAGGTTGAAAGTCAGTTGGCTATGCCAGTTTTGCAATTTTTGTTTATCTATTACTTGAAATATTCTGAACAAAATATGATGACATTTTCAGTCTTCTCAAAAGAAAAAATCTTCCAAAATACTCTACACAGAAAAAGCAACAGTAAAATTTACAGGTTTTACTAAAAATAAAGTGTTGGGCTTTTAAAAATTCTATGTATTTGTTTGTTTGTTTGTTTGTTTATTTATTTGTGTAAAACAAAATATGGTGCTGGGAAAAAGAAATCAGAATTTCATGTAAAACAAATTTGGGAATTGTTTTGTCTTGGAGTTTTGTTTATACAAACTGGCCTTAGATCATTGTACAGAACATCACACACAGACAAGATAAACTGTTTATAATATGAAAATCCTCACAGATTAAAGGAAAGAAATAAAAAGTAGAAATTGCGAAAACTGTCAACATTAGATTAGTGAAAAAGTTCTTGTTCATTTGTGGCCCTGTTAACTATTGTGCAAGTTTGGGACATCTCAGAATCTATGAAGTATTACTTCATTTGCTATTGATTCAATTAAAGGGGTATTTTAGCAGTTTCTCTCGAGCAGTCAGCCTCATGAACTTTTCTGGTTAATTTATTTTCTTGTTTGTTTGAGGCCTGGGTAACTTTTGGGGTAATTTTTTTCCCATTTCACTTCCCCAACCCGTGTATAAAGCTGGTGCCAATATCTATGAGGTGTTTTGCAGCTCTTGATGACACACTGTGTTGGTCTTAGCCAGACACGAGAGGTTTTGCTTTGTCTTTTTTGTGCCTGGCCAAAGACACAGGACACAAATGGCTGCTCATGTTGCAAGCCCTTGGAAAGGACTGCCAAAATTATGGATGTCTCTGGACAACAGGGTTGCCCAGGATCTCCTGATGGGCTTTAGGTGACTTGTGATTTTGTCACTGGGCAACCTATTACAGAGGTAAATTACCTGTTGGTGGACTTTTTTTTTGTATTCAGGTGGAATCCCTCTTGTTCCAATTTATATCTACTGTCTCTAATCTTCCTGATATGTCCCAAAACAGACCCCTGAGGAACTCCTCACCAGGCTCTCTATGGGGTACTACTCAGTACAACTACCCTTTGAAATGGACAATTCAAACAGTTTTTTCTCCATGTCATTGTCCAGCCATCAGGATTGTGAAGACTTCCCTTGGATAAGATGCTGCAGGAGGCCATGTTGAAAATGTTGCTAAAGAAGTCTTTCTTCCACTGGGAAATGACTCATGAGAAAGATGCTGTTCTTGGGGCTACATTGAAAAGGACAATCTGTAAGAGAGTTAATGGAGACTGTCCAGAAAAATGGAATTTTCTTTGCTGGTTTCTAGTTATTTTTCTTTTAAAATATAAGATGATACATAGAAATTCCCTTCTGAGAGTAGTTCAATCAAATAATCCCTTGCTACAAGGCCCAGTATGATAAATTTTTGCAGGTTTCTTTGAAAGCATTCAGGAGTGAAGGTCTAAACTTTTTAAAGTAACCTGAATAGGAGATTATCCATACCATCAAACAGGCAAACTCTGCTGCACAGCTGGGGTGTTATTTTCCTTGAAGGCACTGCTAGGGGCAAGGACATTATCTTGCTGGTGAGGTTACATGCTTTGTATGTGTTTTAGGATTGGGTCTGCATTACCATGGGATAGTTATAAAAACATGTTGATAGTTCTGCAGAAGAATTTGATTTTTCAAAATGTTCTTCCTTGCCTGTCTGATTTTCAAAAAACTGGAAACATAATCTGGGAAATAGGGCCGCAAAGTCATTACAAAAGCCCTGCACAGCACAACTCTTGCTGTTTTTGGCTTTTCTATTTCCTCCATATGCCAATTCATTCCTAGCTATGCTTATCAAGGGATCGTAAGCATTTTCCATCTCATTTGATTTTTGAACCAGGAATTCAGTATTCTGCAACATAGAATATTGGAACTGCTTTAATTTGCTAAGTTTAGGCATATCCTGAATATCTAAATATTATTAAACATAAGGTTCCTTTGATTTTTCCTTTTAAGTGACATAGAATGAATTTGTAGAAGAGAAAGCAGTACTTCAGTTATCCATAATGCATCTGTTTATGTTTCCAACTGGTGCACTTTATCACCAAGTCATTGGTTTATATTACAAAATGATGGCTGTGTAATAAGTAGTTAGCAGAAACCACAGGCACGTCTTTGAAATAACACTAATGGCCATTTTTGATGAAATATATGAGGCTTTGTGAAAATGATTTGATGAAGAAATGTATTTTCTTTACTTCCTGTTAACAGTGAGCATGTTGAAGCCCTTTAATCTCTGCTGCACAACTAAACATTTTTTTTTCTTATTTGGGATTAGTTTGAACTAGCAAGCACCATTTAATAATTAAGAAGCTTTAAAGCAAGCGAATTTGATCAGGGAAGAACTAATTAACAATAGCTGGTAACACTGGGAATTAGTCATTCTACCTCTTTCTATCCTCATCTAGTTTGTGGTACTGAGGATTCTCTTCTGCTAGCAGAGTTTGCATATGTAGGAACCAATAAATAATAGTAAATTATAAAGCACGCTGGAAGGCCCAAGTGTGATGACATTTTTAAGACTAAGATTTGCTCTGAAGGGATTAAATCTCTAGGTTTTTATGAAAAGAGCAGCCAGTCCTTAGCAATTTACCATACTTCACTTTGGATAAGTTTTCTGGCATTTCACAAGTAAATCTTCCAACCAGTTTCTAAGCTAAAATTAGATGTAAATTGGATCTGTAGTTAAAGATGTGATCCTTGGACAAGTTTAACGTTTATGTCTGTTTTATACTCAGCTTAAAAAAGTTCAGCTGCAATGCATTGTGCAAAATGATATTTTGCACAGGATACATTTGAAGAAATAATTTATGATTAAATTTTTATGCAGTGTTGTTTTAAACTCCTATTACAAGCAGTTTTGCTGATGCTACATATTTTCAATCTTGTTCTCAGAAAATTTTGCTAAACTTTGGCTACTTTTTCATGGGGGTTTTTTTTCACCCTAGTGAAGATTACTTGCATCCTGCAGGGGAAATATTGTTTTGGGAAAGTTCTTATCCAACTTTTTCAGCTTTAAGAAATCAGTTTGTTAAATATTTACTTTTTCATATTTCTGACATTTTGGAGAAAAACAGCCTTCATTCAGAGTCCCACCAGGCTTTGGTATCAGGACTGTAAATATGGCCTTTGTTTCAAGACTGTACTCTTTGTTTTCTTCATGACATAAAATTTAATGTCTTCAAGAAAGGAAAGAGTCTTCCAAAGAAGGGAAGAGTCTTCATTTCATAATTTGTATCAATTTCTAAAACATTTGCCCTGTGAATTGAAAGGGATAGGGATCCTGCAGTAAAATACCCATATCTAATAAACCCAGTAAAATGCTAATTAAATGTTAGTTACGCAGGCAAAACAAGTGTCAATGTTTCCCAACTGTCAAATGCTTCACTATTTTAGTTTATTTTTAGCAGAATGAACCAAATTTAGGAGGAATAGCAGCTTCCCTTTCGGAGAAATAGCAGCTTCCCACAAGTTCACTGAGATGGGTGACTTGGATCAATGCAGCTGCTGCAGGAAAGTCTGGAAGACCCGAGCTGCCCAACCAGCACAGGAACCTGCCCAGATCACCAGCCCCTGCTGTTTCTTGCTCTCTGGGCTATCCCTCAGAGGCAGACTGAGATTACTGTGGTGGGGAGGAACAGTAAAAATGCACAAAGGACACCAGGCTCTAGAAAACAGGACTCACTGATTCTGTTGCCACTGGAGCAGTGTGCCCATAAGGGTAAGTTAAGCTGGAAAACCCTTATGGTCTTACAGGTGGCTCTGCCCTGACAGCCTTTCACCTGCAGAAAGGTGTATTTAGTGCTTATGAGAGGGACAGGGCCTCAGGGTTCTCTTGCTTGGCCCATACCATCCCTCTGTGTCCAGAGAACGATACAAGAGCACAGTCACAAGTTCAGACACTGATTCAGGGCTCTCCATCCAATCACACACTCCATAGATAATTATAAAGGTCAGAAATAGCAGCAAGTTCCAGACACCTTGGGCTCTTCAAGTGTGACCAATCTAAATCAAAGGCACATCAATGACTTGGCCAGGTCTGGCAGTTTTGTGTGTTTAGTGCAGTAGTAGACCAGTTTGTAAGAGAGAAATTGAGCAAAAAAGGTTTAAAATGAGAACTTTCGCAGTTAAGCAGAACTCTATCTTTAGGAGCATCAGCAGGTGAAAAATGCATAAAGTGTCTTTAAAAATAATTTTATCTGGAACCAGTCCAATAAAATCATTCCATCATAACTGCATAATTATTTTGTCATATTACAGCCTATTATGTAGAGTGCTTAAGGATCTTGTCCATGCATTTCTTACTGAATGAATTTGACTTTTTCTGTGTAAATATAATATTAACCAGGTTTTCTTTTTAAATTTTCTACCTATGAAATTCATTGTTGATATTCTAATTTTTCTTCAGAAAATGACTGCTTTATCTGAGAATCCAGCCTAATATCTCTGCTCTCAAGGGATGTGATGGGAGGAGCAATAGGCTTATTAAAATGCTTTCTAGGAAAGCTGAAATTCAGGATTTCTTGGACCAGGATGTTGTGGATCAGGAAATAATATGAATAGCAAGGTGGGTATTATATTTTTAAACAGGGATGCACTGACAGTATTTCCATGTGCAGCATTTGTTCAAATGTGATCTGCTCAGCATGGCCTAATGGCAACAGGAGTTTTGCTATTCGTCTTCCTTGTGTCCAGGGATTTTGCCTGGATGCATTTTTCACCCATAACTACTTCATTAGTGTGAAGATTCACATGGAGGTGCTTTAGAGACCTCCCTTCAGAAAGCCACCATTGATGAGGTGGATGCTGAATACCCTCAGAGGAAAGAGATTCACACTGAGAGAATCTCATCCGTGAGAATCCGATGCGGGCGCTCCCTGGGGTCTCTACGCTTGCATGAATAGGAAGGATTAAAGGTTCAGGCTTATAGCCCATTTGTCATGAAATCCTCTAATGATGACAGAAACTGTAGACTTGCCTCATATAGAATATCTATAAAGAGCAGAGTGAAAAGGATATAGTGAGGCAATGGTGCATGACCCTAATTTTAGAAGTATTGAAAGTGGGAGAATTCGAGGAGTTTATGACAGTAACAGAATATTGGGGTTTGGTTTCCCTTCCTCCCACCAGTGCAAAACCCAAGCACTAAAGACTGTGTCTTGAAAAGTCCATACAAGCATCTGGATATTCTCACCCTCCCTCTGTTTCCCCAGCACCCTCTAGGAAATACAAAACATTAATATGAAAACCTAAGATAACTCAAAAGCCACATTCTGTAATGGGAAAAAAGCAAAGGGCACTGAATGCCCAGCAGCAGCTGGGATGCAGCTGGTGGGAGAACTGTGATGCTCCTGCTGTCTGCCTTTGGTGGGATGGGGTAGCAGTGCCAGGGATTATGGAGGCACCTGCCAGTCAGTGCCCATCTGTTGGTAACCTGGGACCTACCTGAGCCTCTGGCTTAACCCTGAGCTATGACAAGGCTCAGATTGTCCAGGATTGAAAAAAATGTCAGAAATCCTAAATATGGATTTCATATTTCAGCTGGAAATCAATATCCTACAAAATGGGAATTCCCTCTCCTTGTCTAGCTGCAGCCTGGAAGAAGGGTCCTTTGAGGAGATGTGCAGATGAGAAAATGGGTGTCAGACTCTGGTGCTACAACTCTTCTGTGGAAATAGATGTGTATTCTCTAATTTGAACATTTTTGATTTAGCTGATGAAACTAAGTTCTTTGCATCTTTTTTTCTGAACACCTGGAATTTTTCAAAGACATATCTATACCTGCCAGGTTTAGTCAGAGGTTTGCAAAACACCAGTGGCAGGCTGGAGTGAGGGAGGGAAAGCAAGGTGTTTCAGGACACAAAGCAGCCCTCCTCTGCCAGCTTGCCTGATTAAAGTAGAAGCTCATATGAGCAAGGATAATCTTTTTCCATGTGGAGTGTGGTGCCCAGAGAGTTGCTACAAATCCTTAATAATCTGTGTGTATGCTTAAGTGTATGCTGCCTTGCCAGGCACAGCTTCTGTACACCAATGTTTTCCTTGTGAACCACAGCGTGGTGTTCCATGTCTGAGTGCTGGCACTGCAGCAGTGTCACTTGCTGCCTGTGAGGGAGAAGGGTTCCGTGGTGGGGGCATTGTCTGCTGCCCAAGGAAATGGGAACTGTACCTCTGTGGGAGGTAGTCTGGTCAGGAGAGAAAGAAACCCCACAAATTTGCCAGGAGGATTAAGCACAACACTTGAGTTTTGAGGGGCCCGTGGGTATTTATTATCATTATTTATTTATTATATTTATTATCGTGGGTATTTACCATGACAGAAGGCATACCTTAATTCATATGCTCTCAGATGACTCATATGCTCTCAAAAATACTGTTCTGCAGGTATAGTAAATTTTAAGTTTCTTAAAAATGCATTGAAAGTTCCTCAATAGAAAATGTAAAATGTTTGTTCAGTGGGCTACCTGGTAAGGTTTTCACTTCTGTAATTTTTCCTACTTACCCTAACAGCTGTCTTCTTTTTTCTTCAAACTCTCAGAATAGGAAATGCCTTCATTAATTTAATTTAGATAGCTTGATTTCAGTGGTACCCACTGCACTTCACATTTTATAGTTTGCAGTTAGGAAGCAACATCTGGACTTATCCCAGTAAAAATGTGATTTCCTGCTCTTAATACATTTATTGTATTTTCTTATATAAATATTGTTTAATTATAGAATGGAATAATGTTATTAATCTTCACTACGTGTCTAGACTGTTGATTACCTGAGGTACCTAAGCCCAGAGCTTGCTATTAAGTGTCATGAAAACATTGCATTTGAGTGGCTTATGGCCATTAATATGCTCATGAGTCTGCAGGAGAAATGGAGCTTAGAGAAGTCTATCTCTCCACCTCGTATCTGACATCACTGGGAATCTAAATGCTCCTGGCTTACCATTGAAAGATGGTGCTTGTGGGTTTGGTGACCTGAAACATGGCCATTTAGTGAGACAAATACAGCAGAAATCTGACTGTTACTTGTGTGAATTCTTGCTAGTCATGTTTTCCTAAGCAGATGGTCCATGCCAGCCGTGAGCCAGCAGCTTTTTCAGCAGCTGTCCTGCCTGGTTTTTGGGGACTGGATTTGATAGTTTGTAAGGTTTGCTGCGTTATGTAACCCCGTCCTCCAAAGTTTTTCACGTTTTTATAGTCACAGTTGATTCAAGCTGACCTGGCAAGAGACCAAAAAGCCTTTGAGAGGATTAGTGGTTATTAGTGTCATTGCCTCTTCCACTGTAGAAGTGGCTCTGGTGTGCGCGGCCGAGCAGCATCGCCCGGGCGCAGCTCACAGCTCGGTGGGCACAGGGAGCTGCCAGCTGCCATGGCAGAGCTCCGTGCCCCCCCTGCTCCCGGCGGGTGAGAGAGCCCCCTTTGATGCCAGGGAACCCCTTGGAATGATGCCAGGGAGCGCCGAGGAGCCCCTTGTCGGGCGGGGCCGGGGCTGCCACCCCCTCCCCGTGCGCGGCTCACCTGGGTGGCGGCGGAGGCAGGGGAATCACTCAACACCCGGCTCTGTAGCGCTTTGTCTCCCTTTCTGCTCTTGATGCTTTGTACGCGGCAGTGGAGAGGTGGCTGGCGCTGAACTTTTTACCTTCAAGGCTAAGTATTTTGTGTGCTGGAGAAAATGGCCATTAAAATGATTTGTGAAATAAATACTATCACTGAGGCAGGTGCTGGACCTGTAAACAGTAAATTGCCAGAGCTCTGCAGACATCAACTACTTCTTTTGAGACATCTGCCAGCTAATATTATCTGATAGCAGCTCATTCAGTTGATGAATCTGTCATTTTGCAATTTAGCTACCAGAATGTGTGCTGGGTCGATCAGCTTACAAAACTGTGTTTAGAAGAGCTTCACAGTCTGCAGTCATATGGAGACATTTAGGGTATAATGCAATTAATAATTTACCATCATCCTGACATGAAAGTAACTTACAGTAGAAAAGTCAAAACATGTCAGTTTTCTGTGCCTTTGAGACTCACGTGAACATTGCTCTTAAACAATGTAAGAGTAATAAAAGCCTGGTCCAACCTAAGGGTCAACGAACAGCAGAAGATGGGGCACATTGTTAGGAGGACATTTAGGAAAAGCTTATTTGTAGAAACTTGGTGAAATAATATTTGTGTTCAACATCTGTGTTCAGCATTTTTCAGCTGGTTTGTACCTTGGTAATTACTGCAAAACTTTGCAGCAGCTAAACCAATCATGTTCTAAAAGACATACATGATACTCAGAAGTTGATCCATAATAACCATGGGAAGAAAGAGAGGAATGCATTTGAAACAGACAGGATTCATGTCTACTTTTGTATTTTGAACTGTTTTGAACTGTTCAAATTAAAGCAGTTTTGTAAGTGGAAAGCGTGACAATACTTGTGAGCTGGTCCGTGGAATATTGTTTTTCCTGTTGATCACATGCTAGTAGATATTAACACCTTCCATAATAATTTCAGCTATGTTTAGCATTTTTGCTTTTTGGTTGAACAAAAGATGATTTCTCTCTGAAGAGAGTACACTCACTCAACAAGCCTAGAAAGAAATCATGGCATTTGAATGGGATTTTATATAAAGCGAAAAGAAAAAGAGGAATGGGTTGTTTTAAAAAAAAGCATTCACATCAAGGAGTCTGTGGTGGAATTGCAATTGAGTCATAATCTCTTAAAAAAAGCCCCCACTAAGGCAGATAACTAATTTGCTCTGTAGTCAGGCTGCTCAGGTTTCCCCCTTGATGTTTTGGGCTGGGGGGACCCTCCTTCAGGACTTTGTTGCTCTTGGTGGCCACAGCCGTGGCCAGGGATGAATAGGATGGAGTGGCAGGAGGGTAAATGTGAGAGCTTTGTGTTTTCAGACAGTTCTTTTGCTTCTAGGAAAGTTAATTAGGAAGTGAAACCTTAAGCAGTTGACAGTGTGCATTGTTGGCTGCTAGTGCTCTGTGACAAATACCACTGAAAGGTACTTCACTTTCTGTTGTAAACAGAAAGGTAAGGAATTTGCACAAAAATGTATTGGTGAAGATCTGCTTTTCATCATGGCCTAACCACATAGTAAACAACAGAAATAACTTGTTTTAATAAAGTATGGTGTTGAAACATTTATCAGCAAGCTCTTTCTCTCCATTTCAAAGGTATGTTTAGGTAAGAGGAACTGTTGCCTTAAAGAAACCCAATCTGAAATTTTGTTATAACATTTTTTTCAGGTCAAGGTCAGGAAACTTAAGGAAAAGTTTGACTTTTGGGCCATCATACAATTATGCCTGAGTTGATTAATACAGTATGCTGAAACAGCCATCTAAGAATTTTTAGTATTTTAAATGTATCCCAAATAGTAGTTAGTCACATAAAATTATTCTAGTAGTAACATTATAAAAAGCATGACTTCATTTTTATTGTCATTTTTTGCATGTAGCATGCACAGTTATGAGGCAAGTGTAATAATCCATGTATTTTAATTTCTCTGTAAAACAATAAAAAAATTAACATACCTTTCTCTTATAGGCTATGTTCCCTTGAGTGGCATCATTATAAGCCTCTGGAGAATTAATAAAATAGGCTTGGGGACTTCAGAGTTTAAGCCTGTTAAAACAGCTCTGCACAGTATTTCATTTGAACTAGACTTTAGTGGTGTACTTGTGAAACCAAATGGAGAGTGGTATAGAGGTGGCTTAAATGCTGTAGATGTCCATTTCAGAATAAAGGTAGCTGCCTTTTCCAGCCTCTGCAGGTGGAGCAGCTCTGCACACAGGCTTTCACTGCACCAGCAGTACAGAGCAGCACAGCAGAATATTAATTATGTGAAGTTGTACAAGGGTATGGCTTTTGTGGAAGCAATATTTGGGACTCAGAAAGCAATCTCCACAGATGACTGCTCTGAGGGGCTGGTAAACAGGGGTGAGGTAATGGCACTGTGTGTGTACAATACAATGTTCATGCAGGCTGGTGCTTAGTCCCATCGAGGGAACACTGCAAAAAGGATGTTTTCTAAGCAAGACCAAGGCTTTTTTGCAGCCTCTGTCTCCCCTGGAGCAGCTGTGGCTTTGGAGAGATCTCCCATCTCTGCAGCTCACTGCTTATCCATGTTGTCCCTTTGCTTGTGCCCATTAATCTCAGTCCTTGTGGTAAAACCACAGTTTCCTCAGCCATGCAGATATTTTGCAATAGCTTTCCCTTTTGCCAGTGTTCCCTACAGAAAGGGAGAAATTAGTTTTCTGTTTATACATTCCCGTGAAGTGATGCTCTATCTGTTTTTACAAGGCTGTGTAATGCCATTTAGATTTAGTCCACAGAGTGAGCTATTTTTAAAGGTTTTCAGAGGGTCATTGTAAATATTAAATTATTCAGATACTTTCACATTTTTCCATAAGAAACTCCCCAAATATTATTAGACTTAGCTTTCTTTTGGGGTGCTTTGAAAAATGGAATAGGGAGATTTTCAGGAATCTTTAGTACTGGTCTAAATTTCTTCCTACTCCTTCCTGATGTTCTTAAGGATGCAAATCTAACATACCATAAAATTTACAGTGATTTAATACTAATTATAATAAATATGGCATAGGATAACTGTGAGATAACAGTGCTTGAGTAAGGTGAGCTGAGTAAGTGCTTGAATAAGGTTATTATACACCAGAACTGCTCTTCAGGCACTTTACATAATGCCAGGGCCAGGTGATACAGGGCTGAGTATATGAAATCAGTTTGCTGATGGCTCTTCTTGCTGTACAACTGGAGATGAGCATGGGGAGGGATAGAAGAAGGCTGAAGGGCTTCAGGGGCATGGGTCTGCCCCCACCTCTGGGTATGTTTGGGCTGGGGAGGAGGATTCTACCCTTATCAACCCCATTGTGAGCTCATTCCTCATTTCTTGAGCAGAGAGGAATGTTTATTCAGCTGACACAGTTTCTAGGGAAGAGGCTGGAAGAAGAAACTGCTGCGTGACAGTCTTCCTCCTTATCATCTCAAGTGGTGATGCATCTGTGCAACATGTGCAGTGTGGGAAGGGATGGGGAAGGATGGCCAGCTAGACAAGGGACAGACCTAGGAAAATGAAGTATTTGAATGCTCAGGAGATTATTACCCCATTTCTCTGCATCTACAACAATACTCATCTGAACTCAGCCTACCCAACCCTAATCAAAATAACCTTTTTCACTTGAGCAGTTGATTAATCCCCAAAGGCTCCATCTTTCAGAGGGTTTACTCAAATTCAGATAGTATGTGTGGAGTGTGCAGTGCTGATTTGCACCAGAGTATACATCAATAACAGTGTCAGTGGATGGAGGAGCAGGGAAGGGCTGGGAGCGAACCCTGGGGGTCTCTGCCCTGCACCAACAGGGAGCAGCTGAAAGCTTGAGGCTGCCTCCCTGCTCCCATATGGCTTTGTGTGGGAGAAGAGTTGGAAGGGTGTGATTAAACCCACAGGAGAGGCCTGCAAGGCAAACTGGAGAACAGCCCCTCATCTGATTTCTTCTGAGGACTGCTTTTCCCTTCCCAACATCAGCCCTCCTTGCTGTCCCCTCTGATACAGCGTGGTGGTGTCTCTGGGAAAGGATCAGTGGCCTTCAGCTGCATCTCCTTATGGAAATTGCTTTGACCTTTATTTTCATTTGTTGGCCTGACTGCTATCCTGTCCCTGAAGTGGAGTGTGGTTACACCTTTCTGCTTAAGCTGGCATGTTTAGTTTAAAACCAGAAGAAATAAGAACTTCTCAGCTTTCTAGAAATAACTTTTCTTCTCTTTTTATCACCTACAGAATGCCTGGAGAGTTTCAAACTAATAACAAGATTATGTAAGAGAACAGGAAATAAAAACACACATATATTTTATTTCGGCAGAAACAGCCCCATTGCATTTAGTCTTCCAACACAGTAAATGAGCCCTCTATATACTTTGGCACTACAAAGCATTTCAAAGATACTTCTGGTAAACACCAATACCATATCTATCCCTCTAAACCTAATTTTTCAGAAATGTATACATTGTAGAAGTGGAACAAAAGTCAGCTTCAACATTTGAAGCAATCAGTTTGATTCTGGTCGCAGCAATTACTCTTTCTGTCAGCAGGAGGAAAATTTACAATCAGGAAATCAAAGAGTCAAACTTATTCCTGTATAATGCAGCACAAGATGCATGTAAATTGGATCACCCCCCTGGAAAACCTGCTTCCTCTCATTTGCCTGAGCAGAGCTGGGTGGCCGCCGTGCGCCGCGCAGGAGCGCAGGGCGCGCTCGGCCCAGCCCGCGGGCAGGTGGAAGGAGCAGTGCCGTGGTCAGGGCTCTGCTGTGCCAAGGCAGGGTCCCCCTGTGTCCCCAGCCCTCTCCCTGTCCCCTCTGTGTCCCCTCTGTCCCCCCTGTGTGCTGCTGCTGGAGCTGGGCATCCCAGTGCCCAGCCTGACCCGCTTCTGCCACCCCGGAGCAGCGCATCAGTTCCGGCTGCATTGCACCCCTTTTCCATCATCCCCTCTTCCAGGAACATCCAGCTCTCTTCAGGCCTCCACATCTGTCTTTTTTTCTTTTCAGGAGTCAGGCATTGACAGCTTTCCCTTTTCCCTTCTCCCCTTCTTCCCCATGGGTTCTTTGGAAATGGCTGAGGAAAACAGTGATCAGCCAATTTATGTGACACTCTCTCAGATAAACAAATGGGAAAATGGGACTTTTGAGCCTTGTCTGGACAGTGTAATTAAAATGATCCTTGTGTGGCAGTTGTAAATTGACCCTTGGCAAACAACCTGGCTGGTCAGATCAGGTTTTGGAAAGAGCTTCATCATTTCTTAACATGGGTGATTCTGCATTTTAGTAATTCTATAATGTTTTTTTTTTTTTTCTCTTTGGAGAATTCTAATAGGTTTATTTATAAAATAGCATAGATTTTGAAACACCTACTTCATCTCCTTTCACTGAATCACCTTCTTCTACAAATAGTTCAGGTTCATAATTCCTTTCCTGGGGAGTTAAAAAAAAGGAAAAAAAAAAAAAGAAAGAAGGGGGAAAAAAAGGGAAAATAGATCTCGTTTCACTCATTTCAGTTGACAAGAATCAGTAAACTGGTTCCCAGATCTGGAGACCTTTCCTTTTGGTAATACATAATCCTCTCTGACTACATTCATTTAATTCTTCAAGCCCACTCTGCACTTCAGTGTGTTCTCAGGTTTCTAGCTCTTCATAGTACATTTTTAACACACAGAAATAATGTCTGAAAGCTAATTACATTAAAGAACTTCAAGGTAATTTCAAACAAGCAGTAAGGCTTGTAGAAAAATTTATGTCTAACTTTAAAAATTATTTCTGATAACAATTATACAAAGAATATCATAAATACTTCTACTTTGCTGAGCAGAATTTTGCCTTTAAAAAATAATGTTGCCATCACCTGTTTTTCTCATAGCAGCAAAAAAAAGAACCAGATGAGGTTGAGTTCTGGTGTGCCCAGTCTCCCTTCTCACAGTCACCCATTAGAGTCTGACTTTCTTCTCTAAATATTTATAATCCAAGTGGATGCTGTGGATAATGATAACAGGAATTGAGCTTTGCAGTAGTTGCTGGGAAAGAGGGCACCTTGTACTTCCTTCCTTCCTTCCTTCC